>CAWUFW010021750.1:0-112577 GCA_963921515.1 Calotriton arnoldi | reverse complement strand
GTAGCAAGGGGTTGTAGTCTGTGGGAGTGCTGCTTTTGTACTCACCTATGTGGGTGTGTCCTCATGGTCTGTTGTTTTCAGGTGTGTTGTGTCTGGTGTTCTGGCCTTTGTATTTTTTGTTTGTCCGGGGGGTGTTTTCGGGATGTGTACTGTGCTTGTGTATTTGTGCGTGCCTTGCTGTGTGGACTTGTTGGCCATGTTGTGTGCTATTGGTTTTGTGTGCGGATGGTTTCTGTGCAGGTACGTTGGCGCCATGGCTTCTGCCGTGTCGATTCTCATCGGCGTTGTTTGCGCTGGCGGGCGGTATATTTGTGGTTTTTCCGCGCTCATGTCGGTGCGATCGTAATTTCACGTGCGGTGTGTCGGCCGTGAGGGCGGGCGGTTTTGTGTTGTCGTGCGTGTTTCCGTCCGTGGCGGGCGGTTTGACTCCGACTCGGACGATGGCGGGCGGTATTTTGTGTGATTTTTCCGCCGATGGCGGTTTTCGGTTTGTGTAATCATAATGGCGTGGTCGGTGTTCAGGCGGTGTGTGCGGGCGGATTTTTGCCGCTTCCATGCCTGGCGGATTTATTTACGCCGGGTATCGTAATGTGCCCCTTATTTACTTTTGAAAAGCAGAATACAATGAACATATACAATAATAAATAACATAATTATAAAAAATTTATTAACTATTTTTATATTTGTTAATATTTAACTCTCTACCCTATTCTTCTACAAACTACACTACACTTATCTAAAATGAATTCTTAAAATATTATTTAACCATTTTACATAATTAAATATTTATTAAAATATAAATAATAATTAACTTTTAGTAAAATATTTATATTTAATTACCTTCCCACCCTTTATCCATACAAAACCAAGAACCCACACCTAATATATAAATTTGAAAAATATTATTTGCAGCATTTTCATAATTGTCAGTTAAACAATTATTAACTCATAATAAATTAATTATATTGAATTAACTTCCCACCCTTTATTCTTACAAATGCAATAACTCACACCTAATATATAATTTAAAGAATATCTTAATTAGATATTTAAAATAATTAACTATCATTTCAATGATTATTAAAAATTAACATCATTTATGAATTATTATAATTAATTTCGTACACATCCTTTACTCAAACAAAACAACAACACACACCAAAAAAGAAAACAATTTAATGTATTACACAATTTACATAATTAATTATCAATTAACTAATTATTGTTAGTTAAAAATGAATTATTAATTATTAATTTACTTCAAACTTTATACCCATTCAAAACACACAACCCACACCTAGATCTTAATAAAAAAAACAATAAGTATACATAATCATTATCAATTAAATAATATTAATTACAAGTTCTTTATTAATTACTTATAAATAATTTACTTCCCACCCCATACCCCACCAAAATCCACAACCCACACCTTAAACTTTACTTTACAAAATATTAACCTGACACTTAACTTTACAAAAAATATATTATACAATTCCCTTAAATAATTATTATTAAATGATTGATATTAATTAAAAAATATTTATTAAGTAATATAATTCATTTACTTCCCACCCTGTACCCCTATAAACCTCACAACCCGCTATGGTACTAAAAACAACAAAACATTTATAAAATTAAATTTCAAAAGTACTAATAATTAAAAACTATATTAAAAATGTTAACAATAATTATACAATTTATAATATACAATTAAAATAGATACTAAAATAGATCAAAATAATTTTCAAAAACGATATTATTAATAACTATATATTTGTAAACTATATTATTGATTTCGATATTGTTAAAATCGATATTACTTACCTTAAAATCGATATTCTTGACAACGATATTCTTACAGATGATATTTCTGTATGACGATATTTCAAACTCGATATTCATGTATGACGATTTTTAAGTTTCGATATTTTGTCTGAATACTGAAACAGCGAAGAGCAGAGGCCCACTCCCAGCCTCAGCAGACAATGCATTGTGTGAAGTCTCAGTGCAGCAAACTTACAGAGAAACCGTGAGCATTCAAGAATTGTGATGTCTATTAGAATTGGCCGGACTGTGACCACTGTCTAACAAATACACTCACTGGGGAGTAAAGCAGGAAGGGAGGTTGAGAGACAAGCAGATAAACCTCTGGCCCTTGAGAGCCTTCTGAATGGGACTTTGCACGCTGATCATGGGTAGGGTAGCCAGGAGTAATATCCTTTAGAGTATTAAGTTCCATGGAATTGATTTGTACTTTTACTAGTAAAGATCCTGGCTAGGAAATGAGTTATGGATTCTTCTTATATGTTTAGTTGAGTTCTGAGTTTCCATCTCGCACCACAGCTGTGAGTAAGCATTTGGCTGCTCACACTCTTTGCCTCTACACCCTGAGAGTCAACAGCTACAAGGGTGTGCTTGGGGGCTCAGTTTTCGATCAGGTAGTAAGGTAAACCCAAGGACATCAGTGGTAAAATGATCCCATTGTTACAATAGGAGCCTAGCAATCCTTGATCGCCCTGGGACTCCCAAGAAATTACCAGAGAGTTGAGGTCAAATAATGGATTGCTTACCACAGTTAAAGGGCTGTTTGTGAGAAACACATTCGTCTGTGGCCCATGGCCATCTGCAGCTCTTGTTCACTCAAAACAGTTTCTCTCATCAGTAAAAACTGCAGTTTTTAAATGTGTCAACCAAACTTACCACCCAATGTTTTTTTTTTTTTTAAATGTTGTCACTTTGAGATATTTTTTTTTTTTAACAACAGATTTTATTAGTTTTCCAGCGTACCAAGGGGGCAAAGCCCAGAGGACAGAGTACAATTGAAATGCAGTATGGCAGGCCCTCAGGTACAGTAAAACACCCACCCCAACTGTCTGCGGAACATCAGACCACAAGAACCCCCGCATCCCCCCCCCTGCGCACGCACCACCGACTTGTAAGCACCATAAACTGTATACACAAAAGGAATATCTCACAGCATCCCAGTAGCACCAAATGTTACACAGGCAGGTCATTTACCACCAGTCATTCTATGGGGTCTCGAATGGCAGGCTGTAACACCAGGGAGAGGTCTATACCTCGGAACTTCGCCCATTTGGCCCAGATCTTACCATGTTTCTGTGGGCATCCTCTAGCCTGAAACACGGCAACTTCCGCCGACATACATCTGTCAAGGGCCTTTTTCCAATTAGATACAGATGGCGGGGACGTATCTTTCCAATGTTGTGCTGTGTCCCGCTTGGCCAGGGTGAGACCCAGAAAGAGTAAGTGTTGTTTGTACCTGTTCCCCCCAATGTCTTCCGTGCTGTGCAAAAGCGCCAGTCTAGGGTCAGATGGGATATCCCATGCCAGAACACGCCCCATGCAAGAGAGCACCCCAGACCAGAAGGGCTGTAGTGCTCCACAGCTCCACACCGTATGTAAAAACGACCCCTCTCTGTGCCACAGCGGAGACAGGCCGGAGACGGGACTGCCCCCATCTTCCAGAGGCGGAGACGAGTGTAATACACCCTGTGGAGGTATTTGAATTGAATGAGTCGATATCTAGTGGAGACGGTGGCACCTCGAGGACTGGCTATCGACTCGGCCCAATCGTCATCTGTCAAGCTGGGTAGATCTACCTCCCAAGCTGCCTGGGTGTGGTGAATGGTGGTCTTGGAGTGTGTCGTGAGAGTTTGATAAATTTGCCTAATTTTATGGGCCCCCAGGTCCCCCATTAGTAAGCGCCCCTCCAGCGGGTGGAACTCCGGTAGTGATTCCAGCTGTCGAATCAAAGGGGTCAATGCGTGTCTGAGCTGTAAAAAGCGGTGGAACTGTGATTTGTGGAGAGCGAATTCTGCCTGTAATTTTTGAAAGGATTTGAGAGTGGTCCCCTGCATCACATCACCTAGGGTAGAAATGCCTATGTCATCCCATCTGCGAAACCCCGCCAGTGACGCGACTGGCCGGAGAAACGTACCCTGCCAAAGAGGAGTGGCACCAGTCAGCGTACCCCACCAGCCCATAGCCTTAACCGCCCGTCTCCATATCTGAATGACTACTCTGCAGGCAGGGGGAAGCGCCGTCAGGGGAGAGCTGCTGTACAAGAGTTGGAGCAGGGGAGTGCCATCCATGGTTGACCATTCCACGGCGTAGGCCGGATCTGCATGGGAGCCGTACCACCATTCATTAACCACTAGGAGAAGTGAGGCCCAATAGTACGCACGAACATCCGCCGCCGTGATGCCCCTGCAGTACGTGGACTGTATGCAGGTTGCGAGCGCCACACGAATCGCGCCTCCTTGCCATAGGAATCTGTTCAATAGAGCATTAACCTGGAGGAACCACGACGGGGGAATAGGGTACGGATAATTCTGGAGTCGGTAGAGTAGGCGGGGAAGGGATGCCATTTTAAAAATTGCGGATCTGCCGTATAGGGAGAGGGGCAGCTGGGACCAAATCGTTGTCTCATCTCGGACGACGGGGAGCAGCGGGGCTATGTTGTGCGACCAGGCATCCTCGGGGCAGCGAGTGACATATACCCCAAGGTACTTAAGGTATGTATCCGAAATGAGCAATTGTGATGCCCACGCCTGGCTTCGCTGGTCCCCATGAATGGGGAATAGTGTGGATTTAGACGGATTAGCACAGAGACCGGAGGTCTCCCCAAATATATGGAGGATCTGGAGGACACGGGGCCCAGAGAACCAGGGGTCGGACATAAAAAACAGGACATCGTCGGCGTAAAGCGCGATCTTGTCTGAGTATTCCGGCGTCCAGTCTAGCCCTCTGACAACAGAGTCGAAGCGCACCCATGCGGCCAAAGGTTCGATCGCTAAGGCGAATAAAAGTGCGGACAGGGGACACCCCTGGCAAGTGCCCCTACGTATCGGAAAGGGGGCAGAGCAGCACCCGGCCGTACGAACCGAGGCCGTGAGGTCCGTGTATAAAAGCTTCACATATGCTAAGAACCGGGGTCCCAGATTGAGGGCAGCTAGGAGTTTAAAAAGGTACGTCCAGCTCAGGGAATCGAATGCCTTATCGATATCTGCCAATAGGAGCGCCGCAGGGCGGCCCAGGCCTGGGGCCTCGGCAATGGCATTGTGGACCCGCCTGATGTTGTGTCTAGTGGAACGCTGCGGCATAAAGCCAGACTGATCCAGGTGCACCAGATCTTGAATGCAGGTGCGGAGGCGATCGGCCAAGACCTTACCCAGCAATTTAGGCTCAATGTTTAATAGGGAGATAGGGCGATATGAGCCCGGATCGTCCGGAGGACGACCGGGTTTGAGAAAGACCACGATCTCGGCGTGTCGCCAATCGGGTGGTAGGATGTGTTGCTCCAGGGCTTCGTGTAGTGCTCCTAATAAATGAGGACCCAGAATGGTAATATGGCGACTTAGAAACTCACTTGGAAACCCATTTGGGCCCGGGGTGCGGCACGGGTGCATATTGGATAGAGCCGCCTGTAACTCATCTAGAGTGATGGGCGTGTCTAGTGCATCGCGCACGTCGTCAGATAGACGACGGGGTGGTATGTCAGTTAAAAAGGTATCAATCAGGGGTGCCGCTATCACTTCACGCTCCTCATATAGAGCCGTGTAATACCGGGCGAATGCCTGGACCACCGTCTCAGGAGAGGAACAGAGATCTCCCTCAGGGGACTTCAAGAATGGGACTGGGGCCGGGGACAGCCGAGCCTGACATAGTCTATGGAGCATCTGACTAGACTTATCGCCCCACTGATAGATTCTGTATTGAGTCGCCAGCCAAGCCTCTTTGGCGGCATCCGTGTGCAGCTGATGAAGTTGTTGTTGGACATGAAGGAGATTCCGGCGGGTGCCAGGGTCGGATCCCTCTATCAGTTGAGCATGCAGGCGAACCTGCCGGTCTTCCAATTCCTCCGCCTGTTCCAGGCACCAGCGTTTTTCTCCGGAGCGAAAGCTAATGTCAGCCCCCCTAACCGTAGGTTTAAGGGCCTCCCAAAGGGAAACCAGAGACGATGTGGACCCCACATTAAAGCTGAGGTAGTCCTGTATGGCGCGTAGGAGCATTTCTTGATAGTCCACGCTGCGGAGAGACCACGGGGACATACGCCATCGACGGGGGGCCCGACGAGTCTGAAGGCGCAACTTGAGCTGGATCGGGGAATGGTCAGAGAGGCCTCGGGGCATAATGGAGGTGTGAGATACCCTGTGGATGTAGCTATGGGGGAGGAACAAATAGTCTAGCCGTGAGAGGGTGGGATGGACGGAGGAGGCATAGGTGAACCCCGCCTCTGAGGGGTGGAAAGCCCGCCAAGAGTCTACCCACCCCAGTGTGTGCGCTAAGGTCTGTAATTTGGATTGAGGAGGGGGTGTATCGAGCGGGAGTGCACGCCACCTGTCTCGAGGGGCCATAATGTCATTCCAGTCACCGCCCAGGATCATCAAGCCCCCTGGAAGGTCTCCCCAGAGTTGTGTTAGTTTGTCTACAAATGTCTGACCTAGTGGAGGAGGAGCATAAATACTCCCTATTGTGATCTGTTCCCCCGCTAAGGTGCCGGAGATAATCATGTAGCGTCCCCCTGGATCTAACCAATGGCGCATTACCTGGAATGGCACTCGGTGGTGAATAAGTATTGCCGTGCCACGGGCGCCCCTTGTGAAACCAGCGTGGTACACCGTGGCAAACCCAAATCTGGATAGGCAGGGGGCTTTAGTGCCAAGTAGGTGGGTTTCCTGCAATAGCAGGATATCAGCCGAGTACCGCTTTGCTAGTTGGAGAACCGCCCCTCGTTTGACCTTGTTTAGGAGTCCCCGTACATTCCATGCCAGAATATTGAGTTCCCCGGCTGGAGTGTTACGTGAGTCGTGTGCCATGTCTTGGTGTCCTGGTGTATATCGACCGGCAGTGTGGTGGTGCCGTAGTAGGTGGTCGTGTGTCTGGTGCGCAGAACAAACAATAACAATAACCACAAAAAAACTGAAACCCCATATTCCCTCCCTCACTCCCCCCACCCCAATACTTCCCAGAACGTGAAGTATCTGTCGCAGTGAAATCCTGACCTAAGCCCCCAACAGGATGACTCAAGCGGTTCCCCAAATGGATCTCCCCCGCCCAACATTACCCAACATTTCTTACACGTCCAGGGCGGACTGTGGCATATACCCTTCAGAGCGGGTGGAATTGGCCCAAACACCTTGAAATTCAACGTTGCCCATCATGAGACCCCGCTGCAGGACCCTGATCACAAGGAATGGAGAGAGAACAGTTGTCCCACAATCAGAGCAGGGTCAGTCGGCAGTTTCCGAGTGGCCCTTGGCTCGCCAGTTGGAACGGGACCGGTGGCGTCTTGCTGTTGCGTGATTGTCTTGCCGGCCGCTCCGGTGAGAGCCATGTGAGGAGTCCGAATCCAGCGGCGGCGGCGAATGAGGCTTAAGAGTATGTCTCTCGTCCGTCCAGGCAAAGATCTCCTCCGGTGTGTTGAAGAAAAGAGTCTTGGCGTTGTAGATTACCTTCATGCGAGCGGGAAACAGCAGCGCATACAAAATGTTCAGGTCGCGAAGCCGTCGCTTGGCCTCAACGAAGGACTGTCGCTGCTGCTGCACCAGCCGGGTGTAGTCTGGAACTTTGAGATATTTTTACCCTCAATTGTTGTTCGCTATGAGGAAAGGATGCATGTGATTCACAATAGGTAAATCTAAAATCTAGGTATTTTTTCATCTTTTCCTATCTGGTGGTAATTATTGTTTAAATCAAGAGGAGGGAGGGAGAAGCACGAATGGGTTCACTCAGCTTCCAAGTGTAATCCTATATAAATCCAGAGGGGAGTGAACCAAACCAGTCTATGAATGAGAGTCTCAAAGAGATTTCTCGGAGACTCTTAACCACGTACTTGTGTGCGAGCCTAAGGATTATCCAAGTACGGTTTCAAGATTTAACACCCAATTTACGGATTTCGTCCTTGGGAAATCCTGATGTCTCTTGAAAAGACCTTTGCCACTGTGTTAGAACAAAGCTAGAACGAAAACATGAAGTATGCTAAGTTTTCAACACCTTTGTTTATCTTAAAGGTTCAGTATTGTTTAGTCATCTTTATTTATCTCAGTCAGTTTACAGAAATATCAATGAAATATTGTTTAGTGACATCATAAATCAATACAAAGTGTTCGATAAAGAAAAGCGTCACTAAACTAGCCAAGGGACCTAACCTATTCTAAATAAAACCGATAAAGAGTTCCTTTCGGAAAATAGCAACGTGAGAATATAAGAGTAACTTCCCATAAAAAGTTGTTTTGGAAACTCAGCCAAGTTCCCTACAGCTGCAGTAGCAACCGTCAATAATAGCATGATCTCTGCAGTAGCATTGATCAGAAAGGGTCTTCGATGGAAGGAAATAAGTCACATTCAGCAGTAGCTGTCAGTAACAATTAAAAGACTGGCTCTTCAGGAGAAGAGTCCAAAGGCAGGAATGATGGAGCTGGGTCTCTCAGTCTCATATCGGGGTCTGCAGGGTCTCTTCTTCGCATCTGTTCTGCTAACTAGCTAGGAACACTCGTCAATATAAAATCACACAATATTGTATCAAACATATTAGGCGTTGACTCTTCTGAGCCAATGGTAATTGCTCATCCGAAGGTGTCATCAACTTCTGATGTCTCTTCTCCTGATTCCCATGGTAAACATTCACGTCGATATATTGTTTAAACATTGTTTCAGGGCTCAGTTACACGGAGGAAAGTTCTCATGAGGACCTTCTTACCTACGCTAAAAGATGCGCTATGAGTTTCAGTGTGAAGACAAAGGCTTGTCAGAGATGCGGAGGCAAACTAGCAAAAATATTCGGATGAAGCATACCTAAAATGTCTAAATCATTATTTGTTATAATAGTCACAGCAAGTCTCATTGTATTAAGGTAAATGCCCTAACATGGGGTTAGGAACTGAATGAAGCACAAGGTTTAAGTCAGCACATTCTTCAGCAAGTTCCGGGTGCTAGGAAAAATATTGTAATAAACATCTAGTAAGCTGGGAGCAAAAGGCTTTGAGGACTAATCAAAAGTGCACATTGAAGAATGATAGCATAGAACACATTTTTTTTATACATTATTTTATTCCACAAGCAAATACATTTCTCCTACAATATTAATTATTAATGAAATATTTTACGTTTATTAATTAGAAATTAGAAGGTATCTTTTGACATTATGAAATGGGCACAATTTGTTTGTGTGTCATTTTTCTTTGTGAAAACATAACTGCAGTAATTTAAACACATTCTAAAAGTGCAATTCTTACATGGTCTGCAAGCCGAATCTTATTTTTGAACTAATTTCTTCATTCACAACCCACAGTGTATATTATCTCCGTTGGAGTGATAAAGCGGATATCATCATCGGGTCTTTCACTTGAGTGTTTGGTTCTCCAAGTGAGTCATGCCTCCACCAGGAGGCAGATTGTCTGGGCGAGGACAGTGGTTGGATCAAACAATGAAAGGAGTAAAATACCTCCTATTCCTGTGAATGTGATGTAATAAAGAGAGGGAGCCTGGATTTACCTGGCCATTCATCAGCGCCAATAGGCCAAACTGACTCTGTGGGAGGGTTAGCTGCTGGTAGTCTGAAACTACCAGACCCTGAGGAACCTTCTCTATCCATAATACTTCCGACTCTGCTTACTCAAAGAACAGAGGCCCAAGAATATTACTTACAAGCTAAAGCTGATAGAAGGGAGATTAAGCAGGTACTAACGGATGTTACTGCCAAGGTTGCCTCATTGTCTTCGGACGTCTTGGATTTGCAACAACGGGTTACAGTATCAGAAAAAGTTAACACCTCAGTTGTAAGTTCTATTAAAACACAAGAGACTCAAATGGCGCTCCTGCAGACGAAAGTTGAGGACCTTGAGAATTGACAGCACCGGAACGATCTGAGAGCCTTCGGCATACCTGAGGTGAGGGAGGGCTCGGACCCCAGGGCGTACATGATCAGCGTGTTCCAACAGGCATTTCCAGAGCTGGACAACTGGGATATGGACTCAAAGGTGTAGTGGGCACACCGCCTACCATCTCTCTCAGCACAGGGTGCTCAAGCCAAGCTATCACAACCTCATCCAATTCTTGTGTTCATTGGTAACTTCTTGCTCCGACAAGCAATCTATGTTAAGGCTCGCCCTATTACCCCGGTTAAAATCGACTCGATTTCTTTATTTGTGAGACCAGATTTGTGCAAGGCTACAATGGATAGAAGGTGGTAGCTTCGTCAGTTAATAGACCCTCTCAAGGCAGTGTGCTCGCAAGTCTTTCTGCAGGAACCGGCCCGGCTGAAGATATTGAAAGATGGACATTCGCAATTTTTCTATACAGAGACAGAGGCTAAACAAGCTCTCTCTAGATGGCAATCTGACCCAGTTTAAGAGGGGCGTTTCTACGAGGAGTTTTGATGGGGGCTTCTCGCTTTTCTGTCCCTCGCTTTAATTGATCATTGATTTTTTTCCTATACTGATGAGGCGGGAGAGTTGGAGGTTGGGGGGTGTGACCGGAGGTTGCTTCTTGTAGGCTGTCAACCAGCGACAGCATGGTAGGGGTATGATTCCCTTTTTTTTTTAGATTAGCTCTCTATTACTCTATTGGTTTTTCTGTGTAGGGGGGGTAGGTTGGGATTGGGGGGTCAAATAGCCAGGTAGCCTGTGGAGGTATACACATAAATTGAATGTTGCAGGAAAACAGATTTAAAGGGATGGCGGTACAGTTAAGACTATGTAATGGTTAATATGAAATTTATGTGTTGTAGTGTTGCAGGACTTAATCAAGCTAGGAAGTGGCGTCTGATCCATGAAGAACTTAAGGCATTTAAGCCACATATACTTGGCCGAACCGAGACCCATCTGGCCTATAAGGACAGATCTATGTTGAATCAACTAGGATTCGATGTGTTAATATGTACCTCTCAGACAGTCTCAATTCGGGGGGTCGCCATATTGAAAGCTAAGAATGTAGCTGTTACTGTCTTACGCACGCTGGCTGATCCTAAAGGGAGATGGGAAATAGCTCAGTTGCTGATCCTGGGACGAAAAAGTACGATCTGTGTGGTGTATGGTCCTAACATTGATTGTCCCGATATCTTTTACTATCTAAGTGCTGAATTATTGGGTTAGACCGGAGATCTGCTAGTCATGGGGGACTTCAATTGTATTTTGGATCATAAGATCGATACCACTAATAGAAAAACACAGGCGAGAATGGGTAGGAGCTGGGCACCATTCTCGAACTTATGCGAATCCATCAGCTGGATGACGCCTGGAGGATTCTATTCCCAAGGGTACCAGGATTTACGTTTTATTCATCCCCACATAAGCAGTGTTCGCGCATCGATATGAACTGTATTAAGTGTACTCTCTTGGAAAATGCCTACATAGAGGTATGTCCTAAAATCACATCTGATCACAACCCTGTCATGCTAACCATACAGCTGCCGGCAGGGGCCTGAGATGCCCACCTGGCTTTCTCATTTCCCCTTCACCTACTTAATAATCCAGAATATTGTGGACACCTCCGAATATTACTAGGGGACTATTTTGCAAATAGCAAGGGCACTGCCCCTATGCCTGTTGTATGGGACTGCATGAAGGCATTTGTCAGGGGGGCTACCCTTCAGTTCATTTTGGGCCAGAATAGGCAGTTACATCAAGAAGCGGTATCAGTGTTGCATCTGTTATCTGGATATGGAACTAAGTCTGGGCGGAATTCGCAGAGTTTTCTACGCGGAACTCCGTGAAGTGCAAAAAAAACTCTGCTACGCGGAGCTCAGCAAGTGGCGGAGTGTATTAGATAAATGCCGTTTGCAGTGATTTTCAGCGCTGGGTGTTTATTCGCACTGTTCAATCATCGCGAATGACACCATGCACAGCGCAAGCGGGCGCTGTTTCCTTTCTGCCGCTCAAGTAGATTTTTTACTCGAGCGGCAGCTTTCTCAACACGAACAGACAGTTTCTCAACGTGAGCGGTCGAGAGCACACGCGACCACTCGCAATGAGAAATCCGACCACCCGCGTTGAGAAATCTCACCGGGAGGTTGGTTTTCCATGCTTGCGCTCGCCAACTTGACGTTGCTGATCGCGAATGAGGGAAAATCTCGCCGGGAGGTGGATTTTACTCGCTTGCGCTCCCCAACTTGACGTTGGCAAGCTCTGCGAAACGCAGAGTGCAGAAAACTCCACAGACTCCGCGAGCGGAGAGGAGTTCACCGCCCAGGGTTATCTGGAACGTCAACATGCGCAGGCCATTATAGCTAGGGATCCTGCCGTGCATTCGATCTACTTGAGACTCTTAGAAATACGGTCAACATTAAATAGAAGGCTAACAGAGAAAGTAGCTGCTAGCTATCAGAAGCATAAAATGTTGCAGTATAAGTACGGCGAGAAAGTTGGCCGGCTGTTGGCTATCCAGATCTCTGATAACAAGGCAAGATCCTATATTAAGCATATTAAGGGAGAGGGCTGTTTGCTTTTTATACACCTCGAGATATTGTGGAACAGTTTTGTTAGAAATGGGATCTCTAGTTGGCAAGGGCTTGCACCTTTGTCCAAGTAGGGACCCTTCTTCCTAGTCAGGGTAAGGGTTGTTACACTCGTGAAGTAACCCCTGCTCACCCTCGTGGTAGCTTGGCACGAGCAGTCAGGCTTAATTCAGAGGCAGTGTGTAAAGCATTTGCACATAACCAACAGTAATACAGTGTAAGCACTACAAACGGACACCACACCAGTTTAGAAAAATAACCAATATTTTATATACTCAAGACAAGACCAATTACGACAAAAATCCACAATACTGTACTTTGAAAATGAATGCTTGATACGATAACTTCTTCTTTGCAAGAATAGCACAAAAGCAAAGTTCGTACGAGTCGGTAGCTCCGTCCGAGCCTACCGTGATGCTGAAAACCACAGAGTCTAACAGTTCCAGCCGACCGCGTCGATACGGGCCAGCAGAGTCATGAACAGACTCGGTCACAGTACCTTTTCTCGTTGTGGCTGGTACGGGGTGTACGAGCCGGTCGGCGTTCGTCGCGGTTGCGGTGCAAGACGGAGCGATGCAAGGTGCGGTGTCCCTCGATGCGGTGCAGGCAGCGGCTCGATGAGCGTCGGGCAGACGGAGTCGGTGAGTCCAAGGCGTGCGATGCAGGGCGAGACGATGCTCGATGCGGTGCTGACAGGTTGCGATGCAGGCGACCTAGCCGGAGTGCGGGAGCTGGCGTCGGACAGCGGTGCGAGTCGGAGCGGTGCGTCGCAGACGTGCGAGCGGTGCCCCAAATGCGGTGCGGTCTCGACTCTTGAGCCAGTTGCAGCGACAGTGTCGGTCTGGTCCGGCTGGCCCAGTGAAGCGATGCGATGCGAACTGCGGTGCCCACAGGTCACGGTGCAAGCAGCGGCTCGATGTTGGCGGCGTCGGACGTCGCCTACGGTGAGACCAGGGTTGCGATGCGAAGCGGGCGATGCGGTCTGCGGTGCAAACAGGTCACCGGCCAGGGATGGATTCGGTTGACGGAGTCGGTTGCAGTTCCCTTCCTCTGTGGCAACTGAAACAGCGTTCCAGAAGCGGTACCCAGAGGCTTGTGAAGTCTTTGCAGTCCCTGAGACTTCTTAACAGGAGGCCAGCTCGGTTTCTGGCCCTTGGAGATACTCAGCACAAGTTTGGAGAAAGTTCAGTCCAGTCCTTTCACTGCCCAAGGCAGAAGCAGCAGCTGCAGGCCAACCCAACAAAGCAACAACACAGCAAAGGGGCAGTACTCCTCCTGGCAGCTCTTCCAGCTCTTCGTCTTGGCAGGTTCCTTGATTCCAGCGAGATCTAAATTCATGGGGTCAGGGCCCCAATATTTATATCCCAAATTCCTTTGTTCTCTGAAGGCAGAGAGGCCCTTGCCTAGTCCAAACCAGTTCTGGAGCACTTTGTTGACAAGTCTCCGTCCCTTCTTTCAGTGAGTAGGCCAGGGACATCAGACGCACCACAGGAGGTGGAGCCAGCATTGTGGAGGGAAGGCACTGTCCTATTCAGGGCCCAGGTGCGACCCCTCCCACCCATCTACAGGTCGATCTGGCTATTCAGCCCTGCGCTGACTCACCCTGTCTCCTGGCATCCCCCAGCCCCTGTCACTCACATTCCAGACACGGAATACACAATCTCGCAGAGGCAGGCTTGGATGGTTAGACAAGAAAATACCCACTTTCTAAAAGTGGTATTTTCAAACACAGAAGGGTCGATTCCGATTCGGGCCGGAAAAAGCACCGACCGACTCGGATCCGGAAAAAATACCGACCGACACGTACCAGTGGCGCCCGACACGCCAAGTACGATGCAAGCCGCGATAAATCCGACCGACACGTCAGGAAACCAAGCCGACCGACCGAGCCGCTCGGAAAATAGCAATCCGGCCGGAAAAACACGCGAATCCAACCGACCGACACGCACCCGGAACAAATCCGACCGAATCGTACCCGCCAACTCCAACCTGCAAAGTACGATGCAAGGCGCGAAAAACACGACCGAGTCGGACGGAGGACAAGCCGTACGACCGACACGCATACAAAACCGAGCCGAAGCAACACAATACACCGCGACCGACGCGTACGCAGCATACAAAACTGCACAAACACAGCGTGAACGAAACGGAAAACACCGTACGAGACCAATGCAGGGTCCGACTCGGTCACAAGAACGTTTCCAACATACACAAACAGCACAAAGGAAAAATCAACCAAAAAAAGGCCAAACAAGCAATTACCAAGCCAATAAATACTGGGGGGGTGGGGACAGAGAACAAAGACACACCCACAACTCCACCTATATAAAGGACACAAATCACTACCATGAGCCTTTGCAAATGCCATTCCACTGCCAGCACCCAAGAGAAAGCAACCACACACCCACAGCTCATCCCTCACACAAGCCACACACCATCAGCACACCAACAAATACCTACCTCACATACACCCAGCACAACACACACCCACACACCCTCACCTGCACACCAACACACACATCACCCACCATCACCACCCATCACCATGCCCCCCAAGAAGAATCCCAAGTTCCTAGATAGTGAATTGGAAGTCATGGTAGACGAGATCCTCAGGGTGGAGCCACAGCTGTTTGGCACTCTGGTCCAACAGACCCCCATGTCGCAGAAAACCAAGATGTGGGAGAGGATCATCAACAGGGTGAACGCCCAATCACCATGTCGGCGCACAAAGACGGACATCCAGAACAGGTGGTATGACGTGCGCAGGAGGGTCCGGGAGCTGCTCAAGAAAGACTACCACCTGAGCCAATACACCGGCAGTGGCCCTCCTGCCAAGCCAGTATACCTCAGGCCCTGGGAGGAGAAGGTGCGGGCCATCCTTCCGCCAGTGAGCGTATATGGACTAGAGGACATCCCAGAGCCTGGTGAGTACACAACAAATGTACACAATAAACTGCCACAAAACACACACATCACTGTCAAGGGGAGAGTCAAACCATGCACTCATAGCAATTACACAGCAACTAGAACAGAATCATCCCAAAATGTGTATGTCAGTCAGATAAACACAACACATGCCATCAAAAAGTCACATCCAACTGTGCCAACACATGTACAAACACAACCACAACTACAGCTAGGCAGTGGCACAAATAGAACTAACACACACATCCACACATGTAGCCACCACAACAACACCAACACACAGTGAAGACCACTCAAAGGAAGGAATTCTGTGTATGCTGGCCAAGTCAGTGTAGCCAATAGCATCATGGGAGTCGCAGTCACACATATTGCCCCCCCACAACTGTCCCATCAACACCACCCTGAACCATGCTCACATCACAGGGAGTGGAGAAGGACTCACAAGATGGCTGACACTGGCTACTGCTGTGGGGAGCACAAGGCCCTGCTGCCAACTGTGCACCAACAAACAGCAGGACACCACTGACTGACATCCTGAGAGACAACTTACACTCCCTGCAATGCAAGCACGTTCCATGGTGGGATATCTGGCTGGCTGGCTGGGTGGGAAGGGGGACTTGCAGCACTGACCATAGTCACCAGCACCTCCCCTCACACCCCCCAACACAAACTCCACAGTACCCACCTGGTAGAATGCAATGCCCTCCATCCTAACACAAGATCCCACAAAGCACCACCACCCTGGGTTATGTTGTGTGAAGCACAGGGACACTCTTGGGACTCTTAGCCAAACAACTGCCAGGACAACACTCCCAGCCATCCTGTCAGCACAGCCAGCCCACCCCACAGGGAAGCAGAGTCAAAGGAAGGAAGCATGGGCATGCTGGGAAGGGGGTGGAGGCAATAGCATGATGGGAGTCGTAGTCACAGACATTGCTCAGCCTCACAACTGGCCCATCAACACCACCCTGAACCATGCTCACATCACAGGGAGTGGAGAAGGACTCACAAGATGGCTGACACTGGCTACTGCTGTGGGGAGCACAAGGCCCTGCTGCCAACTGTGCACCAACAAACAGCAGGACACCACTGACTGACATCCTGAGAGACAACTTACACTCCCTGCAATGCAAGCACGTTCCATGGTGGGATATCCGGCTGGCTGGGTGGGAAGGGGGACTTGCAGCACTGACCATAGTCACCAGCACCTCCCCTCACACCCCCCCAACACAAACTCCACAGTACCCACCTGGTAGAATGCAATGCCCTCCATCCTAACACAAGATCCCACAAAGCACCACCACCCTGGGTTATGTTGTGTGAAGCACAGGGACACTCTTGGGACTCTTAGCCAAACAACTGCCAGGACAACACTCCCAGCCATCCTGTCAGCACAGCCAGCCCACCCCACAGGAAGCAGAGTCAAAAGGAAGGAAGCATGGGCATGCTGGGAAGGGGGTGGAGGCAATAGCATGATGGGAGTGGTAGTCACAGACATTGCTCAGCCTCACAACTGTCCCATCAACACCACCCTGAACCATGCTCACATCACAGGGAGTGGAGAAGGACTCACAAGATGGCTGACACTGGCTACTGCTGTGGGGAGCACAAGGCCCTGCTGCCAACTGTGCACCAACAAACAGCAGGACACCTCTGACTGACATCCTGAGAGACAACTTACACTCCCTGCAATGCAAGCACGTTCCATGGTGGGATAACTGACTGGGTGGGTGGGTGGGTGGGAAGGAGGTCTGGCTGTCAACCAAACACAATCAATGCAGACCATGTTCACACCCCAGAGAATACATAGAAATGCCCAAATAATGCAGGACAATGTGCCACACCAATATCAACCCCTGACTGTGACGACTTAGGACAATACAATGTACAGGCCCGCACCCCGAGGCACAGTCACAACTGTCAGGTGTGTCAACCACTGATGCCTGCAGAAACATGACATACATTGTTTGTGTCTCCCAAAAACAGGTGATGATAGGGACACAGCAGCAGACGCTGAGGAGTCCCAGTCCCAGGCTCAAGAGGATGCCGAGCTCACTGGCGTCGTACAGCCTCTGTCCTCCTCGGACGATGAAGAACAACCTGGCACATCCGGTGCAAGTCAACATGCTGCACCAGCAGGACCACCAGCTGCAGCACCAGCAGGTCCACCAGCTGCACCCCTGCACCCACCCCTCCAACGACTGTCACCACGAATACCATCCCTGCCGACATGGACAGAATAAGGAACAACACCAGCGCAGTGACCCTGGACCAACCTGGGGCCATGGACACCACCACCACCACCAACCCCCGAGGTGGACCAGGGTTATCTGTGCGTGCAACTGCACACACTGCACATGTCAGCAGGGGTGGTGGGAGGGGTGGGAGACAGAGGTCGCTGCTTGCAGACGTTGCTGGTGTGCATGAAGACCCACAACTGGTACGCATAGCTGATGCGTACCAGTCCAGCACCGGAGAGCTCAGCCAGGTAGTGGGGCTCCTCAGAGACATCAAACAGCAGCAGGCTGCCCATCATGCCCGCTTGGACTCCCACATGTCCCATGTGGAGTCACACATGTCACGTGTGGACTCCCACATGTCACGTGTGGACTCCCACATGACCCGCGTGGAGTCCAAGTGGGATGTACTACATGAGATGACGGCGGTGCACAGGGACATTTTACAATGCCTCCGCCAGATGAACAGCAACCAGTCCACACCTCCCTGTGTGCCAACAACATCTGGTACCGAACAAACTGCAACTGCCACAGGGAGGGAGGAGGACTCTGGCGGAGAGTCCCCTGCACCGCAGCAGCCTGCACTTGAGGGCCCCCCCCAAGAAGAGGGGTCGTCCGAGGAGGGGAAAGTGAGAGGCTGATGGCCAAGCGCAACTCCCAGGAAGCCTGAACCTGTTCTGGATTTTCGCCTTTGTGCACAGACTGTTCACCCTGTTGATGGCAACACTACTCCCACACATTGCATGGGGAGTACAAGTTGGAACAATGTGTCAGACAACTGTGGCCCCGATACTGGGGATCCTGTCTACCTGGACTTTCTATTCATCTAGGAACTTGGGATTGCAAGATTCATGTACAGCACAATCCATCCTATGCACTATTATCACAGATGTATCACAATAAACACAATAATACACCATACTTGCCTCTGTCGTGATTCCAACGTGGGTGCTGTTATGGGGATGATGAACAACAAAATTACACTGTGTATGCGAACTGCAACAGCAAGGACAACACAGGCATGTGAGTACAGGCAACGTGACACATATGAGGGAGACACACCACCAGGGCTACACAACACATACACACCTAGGCCATCTGACTCATTGCCTACACTGATGTTGCCAGGGAAGACGGTGCAATGCACAGACACCACACCCATTCCCAGTTGTAGTCAAGTAGCCCACAGGTGCAGTAAGCAAATGGCAGTCAAATGTGTGACCACAGACAACGCACATCACTAAGTGAAGCACAGGTTTATTACACAGTAGCAACATGCCGTAACCACTACAGATGCAAGGTAACCCCACCTGGTAGCGGGCACACAGTCAACAACTGTAGACAGAAGGAAGTCCATGGGTGTGGCGCACATCACCTGTAGGGACACAACAGCTACCAGCCTGGATGTGCAATCACGTTGTCGGTGGACACAGTTGACCAAACGAATCTGAAAGTACCCTGTGAAGGACAGAAATGACACACAGTCAAAAGCAATGGAGTACAGGACAGAACAGCAAAACTCATGCACAATACATGTTACAAGATACCCACCCAGAACCAAGTTAGCATGTCAACACTGTTGGGGAGTACAGCCCACCTGTAAGCACACATCGCAACACACATCCAGTCAAGTAGCCCATGGACACACTCCAACAGCACCAGAGCACCACCCACACATCATGCCAACTCACATCATTGACATGACACCTCAGGATACTCACATTCAGCTAAAGAAGTTGGTGATGAGCTGTGTGCGGACATCACCATCACCATCATCATCATCATCGTCACTGGCATCGTGTTCCAGGCCAGGATCCTCCACAGGTGGCGGATGTTGGTCATCGTCATCCTGGATGAGAGGCAACTCCTTCCGCACTGCCAGGTTGTGGAGCATGCAGCAGACGATGATAATCTTGCACACTTTCGCAGGGGCATATGGGAGGGACCCTCCGGTCTTGTCCAGGCAGCGGAAGCGGCTCTTCAGGAGACCAAAGGTCCGCTCAATCACTCTCCTGGTCCGACCATGTGCCTCATTGTAGCGCATCTGGGCAGGTGTCACAGGGTTCCTGAGGGGTGTCAGCAACCACGGCATGTTGGGGTATCCCGAGTCACCTACGGACAGACAAGTGCACATCAGCTGACTTGGAAAAGTGGGCGGAATACTACAGATCAGATCACACACAATGGCACAAAGTCAGTACACACCGACAAGCCAGGCACGCTGGTTCTGCATCTGTGCCATCAACCTGGGGATGCGACTACTCCTCATCACAAAGGCATCGTGTGCTGAACCAGGGAAACGGGCACACACGTGTGTGATGGTCATGTCTGCAAGACACACCACCAGTGCATTGACCGAGTGGTAGTGCTTGCGGTTCCTGTAGGCCTGCTCCTGGGCCTGTGGTGGTACCAAAGCCACATGTGTCCCATCAATGGAGCCAATGACATGCGGCATCCTCCCCAGGGCATAAAAGTCACTCTTCACGTCAGTGAGTCGTCGCAGTCTAGGGAAATAGATGTACCGGTTCAGGAAGAGCAACATTGCCGCCAAGAAATCGCGGAGCACACGGCTGAACATGGTCTGTGACATCCCACCAGCAGACGCCACAGTATGTTGGAAGGTACCGGTGGCAAAGAAGTGTAGGGCTGCCATCACCTTCACCTTGGGGGTCAGCGCTGTAGGATACGGCCGGCCAGGCTGCAAATGTGGGGACAACTGCACTGCCAAATCCTCAATCAGCTGCCTGGTGAAGCGGTACCGTCGGATGCTGTCCCGTTCCACCATCGTTGCCAGGTCTGGGAATGGCCGATGGACAGCAGGAGCCCTGCAGTGCAGAGGAGAAGTAAGCAAGATCGTCAGTCACCCCACATATGCGGCATTGAACACACTCAAGATCCCAACATACATCATCATGAGGCACAACTACATGAAGTGTGCAGTACCGGAACGACATGTATGGTACATACATGGCCAACATCTGTCAACACGGTCCTACAGGTGGCATCAATTTGTCCCAGGTTGGCCCATTGGATATCATGATGCTGTGTCACAGTCACCCCCCAGTGACATGTGAGGACAGATGTGCCCCAGGCACCACAGCTCAACGACAGGCACATTCCCAGGGACCCTGTAATGCCACATGGACACTGGCATCACCTGGAGTATCATGTGTACACCACAACAAAACAAACATGACCCCCACAGGTAGTGGCCACACTTGCCATGGCAGGAGAGCCATGGACGTCTGTGACACACACGCACAACATCAGAGTCCATGCACACACAACGTGGATGTGGAGACTGTCTCCCATTGTGCACATGAAATCAGAGACATTGTAAACACTACATGCACAAAGACTGTGGAGGGCCATCACTATTGTGCCACTGGGACACCCTGGCTCAAACATACCGTCCCACATGGGACTCACGGGGTATGTGACATGACATACACAAACACCACTGTGAAATGTGACCATGGCACATGCACAGATATGAACAGTTGCACATCACAGTGGTCACGTACACGTAACACCCAGGATCCTGTCCCCATTAACACGTGCACAGCCTGGGGGTGGCTGCCCACAGGTGACACCCACAGGACAATATGTACACCAACATACACACAATAGGAAATGCAGCCTTACATGCCTTATGATAAGGTTTGGACAGGCTGTCGTGATGTAGGTGTGCCCCTCACTCCCTGGGAGCTATCTGTGGCTGGCATATGTCCATCTGAGACAGGCATGCTGACATATGCCAGTCACATGTACAGTGATGCGTTGAACAGCAATGGACCGATCGGTGCCTCCGGCCGGCCCATTGCTTTCAATGTGTGCGGGTACGCGTTGTACCCCTGTGCGCGTTGTACTGCAATGGACCGATCGGTGCCTCCGGCCGGCCCATTGCATTCAATGTGTGCGGGTACGCGTTGTACCCCTGTGCGCGTTGTACTGCAATGGACCGATCGGTGCCTCCGGCCGGCCCATTGCATTCAATGTGTGCGGGTACGCGTTGTACCCCTGTGCGCGTTGTACCTCAATGGACCGATCGGTGCGCACCCATTGACAATGGGCTTGCCTGGCAACGGACGCGTTTTCGAATATTCGAACGAGTCGGTTGCTGGAAAATCAGTTGGTCACCCACAACAATGTTGCAAAATCATGTATGTCATGAAGTTGAAATTTTGAAGGATGCTGTGGGCGTGTTTTGGTGCTGCTATTCCATGGATTGGCCAGATTCAGAAGATGCAAACGACTTGGACCTATCACTTTGGACACAAGGGACAGTATCTGCCTCTCCAGCACATATATATTGCTGCATGTTCCCCTGAGAGCCCACTTGCCTGCACTACATGCTCCAGGACGACATCTGCCACTGCACTGCTGCTGTCTCTGCCCCTCTGGACCCTGCAATGGCACGTACTGTGGAGAGAGCCCCAGCCTTCAGCCTTGAAGAGAACCAGGCCCTGCTGGACAGCCTACTTCCACAGTACAGCAAGCTGTATGGGACACCAGGGGAGCAGGTGAGTGTTCTGTGCACTGCCTTTCTGAATGTGCATTTTGTCTGACTAGCAAGGCTGAGAGTCAGCACACCACTGGCTAGCAGGCTCACTGAGTAGTTGTCACCCCCCATAGTGTGTAGTGACTTGCACTGGACAGGTATGGTGCAGTGACAGTGCTTCTGAACAGGGTTTTACTCCCCATGCTATGATACCATGTAGTGACTTCTGGAAAACTGTCCATGGGCAGCCGTGCACTGCCTGGGTACACCATGTGCCCCTGTGATTGCGACATGTATATGCAACTGTGTCATGCACGGATATGTTGCATGTGTAGTAATGGCCTTATCACTTTGTCATCCTGACAGGCTTCTGCCCATCGGAAGCATGAGATCTGGAAGGACATCGTCCGGGCTGTCCGGTCCGTGGGGGTCTACAAGCGCCGGATCCGCAACTGCCAAAAGAGGTGGCAGGACCTTCGGGGCTGGACCCGGAGGATTGCACGGGTCCAGCTGAAGCTGTCGCCTCCTCGCAGGAGGGGCGGAACACGGACCCTGACCCCCCACATGCTCAGGATCCTGGCGGTGGTCTTTCCAGACCTGGATGGGCAGCTGAAGGCCAGAGAGCAGCAAGGAGGGGGTGAGTCAAAGACTGCACTGTGTACTCTGTCTAACATGTTATGTGCCCTCCTCGGGCCAGGTTGAACTGCCACAGTACAGCAGTCATGTTGTCCAGGAGCCATGTCCCTCTATTGTGCACTGCCCACTCCTCATCTGATACCCAGGTGTGGCCCTTACATGCAGGGAATTCTGTCACTTAGGACTGTGTCCTTGCAGTTTGCTTGACTCAAGGTGGGAGACAGCATCTGTTTCCCTGACTCTGTGGTGGGCATCATGGGTGGGTCCATTGCTTACACAATGCCTGTATTCTGACATGTATTCAGCGTGTTACTTTGATCTGTGGTCCAATTGCTGAGCTGATCCACCACATGTGGCTGGGGTACCTGGCACACACCCATGCTGCGGGTGGGAACAATGTTTGGGCCCCAGGAGTATGTATATGACGTGTGTCACACATACTTAGCCAGCTGCCTACAGTCCAGGGCTCATCCCTCATTCATGTGGGGCTGGACAGTCATGCCTACTCCAGGCCATACAATACACTCTGTACTCCCACTCCCGTGTATCAGAGGACACATTGTGCACAGTGATTTGACCCCTCAGGTGTCTGCCTCTGTGTCAGTGTGCTGTGGATTAGTCGCCAGGACTGCTGTGGAGTTTCTTGGTAGGGGCTCAGCATGCCACTGGAGATGTGACCATAGGAGACGATACTTGTGTGACACATAGGTGTCTGATCAGCTGCCCATGCAGACTGGGGCATGTAAATGTGAAGTTCAGGCAGCTGTTCCCCATGCACAGCAGAGTGTGAGGGGCTCAGGTTCAGAGGGTAGTGTCACAGGTCTCCCATATGTCCAATAGGTATGACCTGGACAGATGAGGGTTAAGAGGATGTGTTGTGGGGGGATGTACATGTGCACTTGTGCAGCTCCAGGACTTGCATTCCCCATGACCTACTATTGTGACACAGTGCAGAGTGTTGTTGTCTGGCTGCAAAGTCATACATCACTGAGCCAGTGATGTATGACTTTGCAGTCATGCCTCCGCCATGGCATGTGTCTACTGATTGGTGATCCTGCAGGGGAGTGACATGTGCTACATGCACACCATAGTGGCGCTGGCTATCAGGACATGGGTGCATCATGGTGTCTGTCGCTGGTATGCATCACATGCATTTCCTATTTGACTCTGGGCATCCCTTACATCCGTAAACCTGTACTGACTCAGTGGCAAGAGCTGTGATGTGTCCACACCGTGTCCTCTGCACTGTCCAACTACTGTGTACTTGGTGCATGTGTCAACACTGGGGTGTTGCAATCCAACAGACACCAGACAGATGGGTGCAAGGCCATGTGGGATGTGAGTGCCATGCTTGGCATCAGACTGACAATTGACTTCTCCTGTTCAATTAGGGCACTTTTAGCAATGTACAACTAATGATGCCAGGGCTTGCTCTGTAATGTGCTGTGCTCACAGTGGTGTGTGCGTTTGGTGCAGGTGACTGATGTCTGTCTGTTTCCCCATTGTTTGCAGATACATCCACGGCCACGGAAGGGGACAGCTCCACGGACCAGGAGGAGCCGGAGAGCCAGACTGGGTCAGCAGCCGAGGAGTGGTCGGAGGGACCCAGTGGCACGGAGGGCGAGGGGAGCCACACCGAGGAGTCCTCAGCAGCATCCACCTCAGCTGAGGACCAGAGCAACTCGGAGGATGACTCCCTTGTGGAGGCGGGTGTCAGCAGCCACCACACCCCAGCTAGTGTTGCTGTCCCCGCCACCACCAGCACCACCACCGCCCTCCCATCGGCTCCCATTCCCCAGGTCCGTGGAGGCTCCCATGTCCGGGAGCGTGTCTCCTTTGGGCCAGGCACCGCACCCCCTGCCCCTGTGTCCCCTGCTGCCCTGAGTGAGGAGTCTGTGTACCTCCTTCGCCAGCTCCATGTAGGGCAGACAGCCATGCTGAGTGTCCTCCATGCGCACACCGCGCTGTTGACTCAGCTGGTGTCGTTCATGGAGGGCATCTCATCGGGCATGTCTGACCTACAGAGGGGCAATAGGTCCATGGACTCCTCCCTGACGGCAGCAGTGTCCCTCCTCAAACGGTCCCTCACCCCTCCTGCCTCTGCTCCATCCACACTCCCCAGCACCTTACCCATCCCAGGCACACACACACTGGCACAGGCACACACCAGCACACACACATCCAGCACACTGACACACACGCCAATGACAAAACGCACACGCACGCACATTCAGGGGACTGAAGCCAGACTCACAGGGGATGGGGCCCTGGAACACACACACGCATCCACATGCACTGCGCAGTCCTCAGTTCCCTCTCCCTCCAAAGCACCCTCCCTTGCCTCACCTGCAACCCCAAAGTCACAGCAGCTCTTCCTCTGTGACCTCGGCCTCTTCCCCACCGATGAAGCTGCTCCAGCATCCCGGGGAAGAGGAAGCCCACCCACACGGAGCAGAGTGCCCCTCGCCCCCGGACACCCTCCCCCAGGCGCAGACGGACTGAGGCCCCCACCCGCAAGTCCCCCCGGAGTGCTAAGAGCAAGACCCCGCCACCACCCTGCAGCTCAGGCACAAGGTCTCCGTCCTCCATCCCTCAGGCCCCCACTGCACAGGTGCCCCCACCACACCCTGCCCCAGGTTCCCCCACCCACAGATATACCATCCCCAAGATGCTCCGGCCTTCTCCCCTGCCACTTGCTCTCCCAGCACCACACCCCCGCTGCGCTTGTCTGTGCCACTGATGTGGTGAGGGTGTCCCCCCCTCTGTCCAACCCACCTTGCCTGTTCCCCATTCTCCTCCCCTGGAGGTAGGCACTGCAGTGGAGTCCACTACCGCCCTGTCTGACTTGGGCACTGCAGTGGCGGACCTGTCCACCCCATCTGCAGGGTCCACTGCAGTTGTGCCGGCACCCACGACATCTGTGTCATGCCCCCAGTTGTGCCGGCACACACCATGTCAGACACCTCCACTGCAGTTGTCAGTGGCTCTCCTGCACCCACCACCCCTTCCCTGACTCCCCCTGGTGAGCCCTGATCCTGTCCCTGCGGTGCCTGGCCTGCCCCCCGGTTGCCCCTCCTAGTGGATTGTCCCTGGTATTGTGCAGGCATGCGTAGGGTGACATCTGCCAGTGTCACCCTGTTTGAACTTTGACAATGGACTGGCCATTGGCCTTTGCTCTTTTTTCAGGACTTCGTTTGGCCTCAACACATATGCTGAATAAAGCAACTTTCTTTTCTCTAGTGCTCATGCTTCAGATGTACATGTTGTTGGTGCAGCTAACCATGCCCTTGCTGCAGTGATGGTGATATCTGGTCTCATGATTATGAAGTGTTACTGTGCAGGAACCCATGTGGTCCAGGGGGAATGTGTCCTATCATGTGGTGTATCCATGTCATCAATAGCAGCATCTGAGGGTGTCATGTGTTCAGTATTTGGCAATGGGTTTCCTACTTACATTGGCAATTTCATATCTGTGGCTTCCACCCCTGCACATCTGTTGTGCCTGCCATCGTTGCATTTGTCTACTTCCCTGACCGTGTTGCCATCTCCAGTGGACATGCAGGTTTGGGCATCAATGGGGAGGGACTCATCCGTGTAGTCAGTGCAACATTGCTATACAAGTGTGTTGGATCTGTGCTGATGATTCCGTTGGCACATCCATGACCAGGCTGATGTGATGGGAGCCCTCATTTGGTGCTAATTGTTGATTGTGTGACCAAGTGCTCAGCTGACATGATGGGGCCCTACTGAGGCAACATATGGCACAGCTTTCCTCACACAGGAGTGGAGTCCCCTCATGGCAGTGTGTACACGTGTGACATTGCCTGCGCCCAAGGTGTGTGTTGTATGTGCATGTCTGTGTGTTCACTTCCATTCATCTGCGCATGCTGTGATCCCTAGTGTTGTACCTGTTTGTGATGCTTGCTGACTTGAGCTATGTTCCCCCAAAGTCTTCTCCCTGTGTTCTCTGTGATGTGGGTGCATGGCACATTACTGGTCATCAGGGTGTCACCCATAGGTGTGTTTGCTGTCAGGGCAGAGTTTGTGTGCTGACGCAGATGGGTCACAGTCAGGTTTCCCTTTGGCACTTGTTGTTTGCCCCTGTCATGTGATTTCCAGTTTGTGTTATCTTTCAGTGATTGTGACACGTTGTGTGTGTGACTGCTGGCACTCCTTAGGGTCCGGGCTGCAATGTTGGTTGTTGTCTATGTGTGTTCTTTGTGGGTGACCTTGGCTTCTTCATTGGTGTGTGACTGTGGCTGGGATCCCATTGGTCGGTGTGGTATTGCCGTCATGTCCATGTACAGAGTAGTGTGCAGTGTGTCAGACATTCAGGAGTCTTGTTGAGTGTCCATGTGTGATGTGTTTCTACACCTTGGTTCCCACCCACCACCCTGGAATAGTCATGGGTGCATGTGCAATGTCACCAGTGCATGTGTACTTCACTGCTGCACATTGTTGGAGGTCGAGGGGTGTGGTGTTGAGTGTGTGCAGATGAGAGTTGTTGCCCGGCTAGTCCCCTGCCTCCATGTTGGCCTTGGCTTACTGGCCATGCTGATTGATTTGTGCTTGTGTAGGTGTGATGGTAGTTAGTTGCTCAGGACACCTGACTGTGGTTCACAGTGTGAACGACATTTAGCTTTGTCATCACAGTGGTATTTTCTTCAGCCCAGGGTCACCACATTGTGGGGGCCCTGGGGGTGGTGCTGTGGTGTGTCTGTGACTTGCTGTGTCAGTTGTTGTTCCTACGTGCCTGTGTGACATGTGTGTTTTGTGCTCCCTCTCACCTGTCAATGCCTGCTTGCCCACATAGGGGATTTGGATCCATGAGTTAGCTTAGTGTGGCAGTGTATGCACATCTGTATGATTGGTATTCAGCTCTCCTCATGTGTTGTGTTGTTGCCTGGGGACACTGGCACCCCCACCCCTCACCTGCTGTGTATGATGACAGTGTTGGTCTGCCTGTTTGTGTTTGTGCATCTGCACCACTGCATTGGCATATCTTGGGTGTGCCATTGGCTGTATGTTGTTTGGTGTGTTTCCCCTGCTGTCCCTGGGACTCCTAGGTCATCGGTCAGCACAGTGATCATGGTTTGTGTGTCCCATTGCTGCCATGGTATGGTATCTGTTCACCTCACATCTGCTGTCTCCACAGGGTATCTGCATTTGTGTGCCCATTGGTGCAGATATGTGGTTCTGCATTCTGATGGTCACTTCTGTCATTGTGTCATTGATGACTGTTGACGGTCTCAGCCCCCATGGGTGTTGTTTGTCTGCACATGGCCAAAGGAATGTTTCATTTGCACTGCAGTATTTGGCTCCCCCAATTTATGTTGCAATGGGACACATACACTACTTTGCCACAGATGAGTTTTTGGTTCTGTGACCAGGAATGATCCATGCAGTTTGGCAGTTGCAGCTCTTTCTTTGTTAACAATTACCTTTTGGTCACTGTGATGATGAGGGTGTAGACCCCATTGCCACAATGGTCAAAATGTGCTTCAGCTATGGACCCCACACTTACCTTTTGGTCACTGTGATGATGGGGGTTTAGACCCCATTGCCACAATGGTCAAAATGTGCTTCAGCTATGGACCCCACACTTGCCTTTTGGTCACTGTGATGATGGGGGTTTAGACCCCATTGCCACAATGGTCAAAATGTGCTTCAGCTATGGACCCCACACTTGCCTTTTGGTCACTGTGATGATGGGGGTTTAGACCCCATTGCCACAATGGTCAAAATGTGCTTCAGCTATGGACCCCACACTTGCCTTTTGGTCACTGTGATGATGGGGGTTTAGGCCCCATTGCCACAATGGTCATGGGCTGCTTGCATTGTGGGTGCCACACACATATATGTGTGGCACATGTGCTAGGGGGTCACATTGTATGTTCAATGTCATGTTCGGTGTTGTAGGCATTTGACACAGCCTGCTCACACGCTTGTCATGGTGGTGGGGGGATGTCTTAATCTTGCATTCCCTAGGTTGTGGTGTGCTTGTTGTGTCATGCATTGTCCATCCTATGAGTGGGGGTGGTAGTAGTGGTAGGCATCCAGCCCCCTGGCTAAGGGTGGTAGTAGTGGTAGGCTTCCTGCCCCCTGGCTAAGGGTGGTAGTAGTGGTGGGCATCCTGCCCCCCTGGGTGAGGGTGGTAGTAGTGGTAGGCATCCTGCCCCCCTGGCTAAGGGTGGTAGTAGTGGTAGGCATCCAGCCCCCTGGCTAAGGGTGGTAGTAGTGGTGGGCATCCTGCCCCCTGGCTAAGGGTGGTAGTAGTGGTGGGCATCCTGCCCCCCTGGGTGAGGGTGGTAGTAGTGGTGGGCATCCTGCCCCCTGGCTAAGGGTGGTAGTAGTGGTAGGCATCCAGCCCCCTGGCTAAGGGTGGTAGTAGTGGTGGGCATCCTGCCCCCCTGGGTGAGGGTGGTAGTAGTGGTGGGCATCCTGCCCCCTGGCTAAGGGTGGTAGTAGTGGTGGGCATCCTGCCCCCCTGGGTGAGGGTGGTAGTAGTGGTGGGCATCCTGCCCCCCTGGGTGAGGGTGGTAGTAGTGGTGGGCATCCTGCCCCCTGGCTAAGGGTGGTAGTAGTGGTGGGCATCCTGCCCCCCTGGGTGAGGGTGGTAGTAGTGGTGGGCATCCTGCCCCCCTGGGTGAGGGTGGTAGTAGTGGTGGGCATCCTGCCCCCTGGCTAAGGGTGGTAGTAGTGGTAGGCATCCTGCCCCCTGGCTAAGGGTGGTAGTAGTGGTAGGCATCCTGCCCCCTGGCTAAGGGTGGTAGTAGTGGTAGGCATCCTGCCCCCTGGCTAAGGGTGGTAGTAGTGGTAGGCATCCTGCCACCCTGGCTAAGGGTGGTAGTAGTGGTAGGCATCCTGCCACCCTGGCTAAGGGTGGTAGTAGTGGTAGGCATCCTGCCCCCTGGCTAAGGGTGGTAGTAGTGGTAGGCATCCTGCCACCCTGGCTAAGGGTGGTAGTAGTGGTGGGCATCCTGCCCCCCTGGGTGAGGGTGGTAGTAGTGGTAGGCATCCTGCCCCCTGGCTAAGGGTGGTAGTAGTGGTAGGCATCCAGCCCCCTGGCTAAGGGTGGTAGTAGTGGTGGGCATCCTGCCCCCTGGGTGAGGGTGGTAGTAGTGGTAGGCATCCTGCCCCCTGGCTAAGGGTGGTAGTAGTGGTAGGCATCCAGCCCCCTGGCTAAGGGTGGTAGTAGTGGTGGGCATCCTGCCCCCCTGGGTGAGGGTGGTAGTAGTGGTGGGCATCCTGCCCCCTGGCTAAGGGTGGTAGTGGTGGTGGGCATTTGGCACCCCCTGGCTAAGGGTGGTTGTGGTGGTTGGCATCCAGCCCCCCTGGGTTGGGGTGGTGGCGCGCATTCAGGCCCCTGTGTGCATATGTGGCATTGGTGATGGGCATCCCGCCCCTATGGTGCTGCTGTTGCAAGTATATTCAGATTCCCCGTGTATGTGTGTGATGTGTCGTGTACGTGTTGTATGTGTTTTGTGGTTGGTGTCTGACTTACCTTCTGCGCCGTACGCGTCCGTGCCTGTTCCGGTAGTAGATGTAGAATATTGGTATGATCGGGACGAAGGGATTCATGGTTGGTTCGTGTCGTTCGTCCTTCTCGTTGCTTCGCGTCGTCCTCGTCGCTTGGCTTCGTCCTCGTCGCTTCGCTTCGTCCTCGTCGCTTCGCGTCGTCCTCGTCTGTGCTGTGTTCGTCTCGTAGCCGTGGATCGTGTTGTGGCGCGATTCGGAGCTTATGTGCGCCTCTCCCGGATGCTTTGACGTGCCGTGCGTAGCGACGGGTTCGGCGCGTACGGAAAGCGCATCGTACTTGTCCGGCCGGACGGGGCTGCATTTTCCCTTCCGTGCGACTCGATTCGGCGTTTCCGGATTCGCCTCGGTCGGAGAACAGGACCTGGTTTGGGTGAGTACGGCTCGGCCGGAATTTTTGCTGTTGTGCGCATCGTACTTGCTCGTTCGGTGTGCTGTACGGATCGGTCGGGAAACTGGCTTTCGCATGGCTTTTTCCCGACCGAATAGTATTGGGTGCGCCTCCGACCGAGATCGGAATCGGCCCCAGAATGTTAAAACCAACTTCGCTAAAAAATGCATTTTATCATTCTGAGTCCAGGCATACTAAACTCGAATTTCTACCATGTTCCCGGGGTCAGTTAGGATTATAAACTGTAATAATCAAAACTGCCCGTTCTGGCCTAGGGGGAACAGGTAGCCTTGCAATAGTGAAAAACGACCTCGGCTGTAATTCACTATCAGGACATGCCGCACACACCCGGGCATGTCCTACCTTTCGCGTACAACGCACCCTGCCCACAGGGGTACCTTGGGCCTACCTTAGGGGTGACTAACATGCAGCAAAAGGGAAGGTTTAGGGACTTGCAAGTGTGTGCACTTGCCAAGTCGACATGGCAGCCCCAGGCTGCGCACGGGCTCTGCGTTGGCAGGCCCGAGTTATACTTTACGGGCTGTTTGCGTGGGTGGCACAATCCAGTGCTGCAGCCCACCAACAGCATTTGGTCTATAGGCCCTGGCACTCGCAGTGCACTTTACAAGGGACTGATACATAAACCAAATAGGCCAATCATGGAAACACCAATCCATAACACATTTTACACAGAGAGCATATGCACTTTAGCACTGATTAGCAGTGGTAAAGTGCCCAGAGTCCTAAAACCAACACACACAGGGTCAAAAACAGGAGGCCAACAAGCAAAAAGTCTGGGGGTAAACCCGCTGAAAAAGCCAAGTCTAACAAGTTTGGATCGTTCTATGCAGGAATATACGGTGAGGTAGTACCCCCTACTAATTTTAGCTTCCAGCAATACTTGGAATGGAGCCACTTACCTCGACTCAATGCTCTTGAAATGGCTTTGCTTCAAGGAGATATAGGTGTAGCCGAGGTGGAGGAGGCAATCAAGGCCCTGTTCTCTGGCAAAGCAACGGGAGAGGACACTATCCCTCTTGAGTTTTACAAGATTTGTGGGGATATTTTGGTACCCGAGCTTACTGCATTAATTGCGTATATCATTGCGTATATCACAGAAGGAGAGGAAGCCTCTTTTTCTTGGAGTATAACGAATATAGTTGTATTCCCCAAGAAAGATAAATCAGTGGAAGAGAGAAGTTCATATAGTTCGATTTCATTGATGAACTCGGAAGTTAAAATCTTCTCAAAAATTCTGGCAAATCATCTGGCCCCTCTCGTACACAGATTAATTTCAGATCAACAACACAGGTTTGTCCCCGGCAGGGACACGTCGACTCACGTTAATACCGCTATTACAGCCTTCGATGTATCCGGCAAATTAAAAAAACATATTGGCATGATAATGCTAAATGCCGAGAAGGCTTTTGATGGAGTAGCCTGGGAAGTTCTCTGATCTACTATGACAGCGTTCGGACTTGGAAGCCGGTTTATTACCCTGGTTCAGAAATTATGTAAGAACCCGGTAGCCAAAATTAAGCTAAACTGCATCTCTTCAACATACTTTCCAGTCCAGCGAGGTACACAGCAGGGTGTCCACTTTCCCCGCTCCTATTCCCCTTATACAGATCCTTTTATAAGACATCTTTTGCAGAATCCAGGGATCCTCCTAGTATGCTTAAACGGAATAGAACTTAAGCTTACTGCGTATGCGGACCATATTGCCATTTTTTCTGTTAACCTATTTAAGAAGAGGCTGAGCTTTTTGCCTCCTTCTCTGGGTACAAGCTAAACCTGGCTAAGACGCAGACAATCCTGAATTATCAACCGGATACCCTGCTAACATCTCCAGGGGTTTCAGGTACTGCTACATATTTAGGTATCTGCCTTAGTAGCCAAGTGGAGGATATAATCGCATTGAATTATGAATCACTTTTTGAATCGGTTACAGTTAACTTATGATTTCTACATCGACTTCCGCTCAGTATCCTCAGCAGGTGAAATGTTTTTAAAATAAATGTACTGCCTACGTTTTTGTACCTGTTTGCTCGATTCCCTTACGGGCTCCAGGCTCTTTCTTTAAGCAGCTAGAAAGTGTTATTGGCAGTTTTATCTGGGGGTACAGGTGGGCCAGAAGGGCTTTAAGATTTATTAAATTGCCTTATAAACAGGGGGGCTTTAAGCTCCCAGACTTTAAGCTATATTATTGGGCTGCCTTTGCTGGGAGGATACAGAGCCTGTTAAATGGGCTGGACGCCGGCTGACTTCATTCGCCTACCAATTAGCTTGCGGACCATCGATCGGGTTTATTCTCTACAAGACCTCAGATCCAAATTATTATAAAAGGGTCAGATTCAAGGTAGTCAGGGATATAACCAGGATATGGCATGAAATCTCCGAGGTATACTCTCTGCCTCGGCTTCATTCTTTTACTGGTCTATGGAGCAATCCAATACTCCCAGGAATATTTCAGGACAGCGTCTGTAAAGCTTGGCAAGCCATGGGGGTAAATAGTCTGGGTCAGTTGTATGACGGTCAAGGGTTTCTCTCTTTTCTCTCATTGAAAGAGGAGTTTGGGCTCCCTGAGCAAGTTTTTTTTTTTAATACTTGCAAGTAAGGACTACCTCCTACATGCTCAGAAATGCATGATATGCCATTTACCTCTGAAATATTATCTGGCATTTTTGGAACCTGTTAAAATTTGCTTATTTTATCAAAGTCGTATTTCATCAGTACAGGACGACAGCATGCAGATCTGTCAAATTAGGTCAGCTTCTGGTATCTGACATTACTGTACAAGATATACAGGTGGCCTTAGATACGTTAGACCAATCAGTAGCCTCTGTCAGTCTGAAGCTGCAGCAGCACAGGACGGTTCTTATGTTGTACTTCACGCCAGAGCTTATCTCCAGGTGGGCAACTTCCTGAGCATCCGATAAGGCATACTGCCCGAAATGCAAGCTATACGCAGCAGATCTTAAGCATATGTTTGCTGACTGTCCCATGCTGAAAGAATTCTGGGTAGAAATATACTCTCTGCAAACTGGGCGCTTGGGTCGGGCATTTCAGCTGACAGACAAGAAATTACTCTTGGGTTTAAGCATGAGGCTACTCGTATGAGAGGCCACTGGCGTCCATTATTATTGTATGCGCCCGTCTCTGCATTGCCAGGGACTGGATAAACCCCACTACCCCAAAGGTTAACGAATTCTGGGTCTTGCTTAGACAGGCGTTTGAGTCTGAACTGACCCTGGCGAAGGCCAGAGGCCCCCGTTCCTGTCTTGTCCACCCAGCGTGTTTGTCCAAAGGGTTGTTAATGGTTATCTCCCCCACCTGTTGTATTAATTGGTTTTTTTTGTTGGCTAATAAAAAATAAAAGGTAAAAAAATAAATAAGAAAGTAGGACAGAGCCAGAGGTGAAGACTGGGAGAGATAAAGGTGAAAGTAGGACAGAGCCAGAGGTGAAGACTGCGATAGATAAGTGTGGAAGGAGGACAGAGCCAGAGGTGAAGTGTGAGAGATAAAGGTGAAAGTAGGACAGAGCTAGAGGTGAAGAGTGAGAGATAAACGTGAAAGTAGGACAGAGCCAGAGGTGAAGAGTGAGAGATAAATGTGAAAGTAGGACAGCCAGAGATAAAGACTGGGAGAGATAAGTGTGAAAGTGCATAAACATTCGAATAGATCGTCTTGGTTTTGCCCTACGCTGGTCGCTCAAAAAAAGAGCTGCAAAAGACTAGAACGTAATTGGAGGAAATCATATGATCCAGAGCTCAAAAGAGCTTACAAACTAGCCATACAGCTCTACCACAAGAGCATTAGGAAAGCACAAGCAGCCTTCTTTGAAGCAAAAATCGCAAGGTCCTCTAACTCCTCTAAGGAGCTTTTTAAAATTGTCAAATCACTCACCACAATAGACCCAGGCACAAACAGTTCCCAATATTCCAAAGAAAGATGCAATGGGTTAGCCTCATTTTTCAAGAGTAAAGTGGAAAACATTTACAATTCCCTCCATCCTAAATCCACCACGACGCCAGGTGTCACAGAAGGCCCCCATAGTATCTTAAACCCCCCAAGAAAGAGTGAACATTTGAAACTGTCCCACCCCTCCACACCTGCCCTCTTGTCCTTCCCGAAAATGAAGGTAGAACAAGGTTGCTCCACATTACAGAAAATCAAATCAGGCTCCCCGCTTGACCCGGCCCCACCTCATATCCTAGCCCAAGGTGGGAATGCTGTTTTTAACCAATTATCCAATCTCATTAATCTCTCCTTTGAAAAGGGCAAGGTGCCCAAAGAGTGGAAACACGCCATCATTAAACCCCTGCTAAAAAAAACACAACTCGACCCTGCAGATTTGGCCAATTATCGCCCAATATCCCTATTGCCTATCTTAGGCAAGATTGCTGAGAAAATACGCGAACAACACGATCTCTAGCTTCCTCAAAAACAACAACATCATACACCAGACCCAGATGGGTTTCCGACCAAACCACAGCACGGAGTCAGCCCTGCTGGTGGTCACTGAAAAACTTAAATCCATCTTAGACCAAGGGAGAACTGCGGCCGTAGTACTTTTGGATTTAAGTGCAGCGTTTGATAAGGTAGACCATACAGTGCTAATCCAAAGACTGGAGAATGTTGGAATCAGAGGAGTAGCCAACCAATGGATTGCGTCATTCCTGAGGGATAGATCCTTCCAATGTATGGAGGCCGGATTTAAGTCAGACTCCCTCTCAGCACCTTGGGAGTCCCTCAGGGATCCTCCCTGAGTCCAACACTTTTTAACATTTATCTTAGCCCCTTGGCACATATAATTCAGGATTTTGGTCTCTCCATCGTGTCATATGCTGATGACTCTCAACTAGTGTTCTCAATCTCAGACTCTCTTAACTCGGACCATAGGCAACTCGTCCCCTGCCTGGAAAAATCGGGTCTTGGATGGCGGACTGCAGCCTCAAACTGAATGGGGATAAAACAGAGCTAATGATCCTGGGCAACAATTTCAGTCCCCGCGCGGAGATCCCCTGGCCTTCTAAGTGGGGACTGCCTCCTCCTCCTAAAACAGCAATAAAAAACTTAGGTATGTGGTTGGACCAGAACCTGACAATGGAGGTCCAGGCCAAAAAACTATCAGGTACCTGCTTTGGGATACTCCGCATGATTAGAAAAATAATGTCCCTGCTCCCAGAAGAGTCTAGGAAAACTGTAGTCCAAGCCCTGGTGGTATCAAGGCTGGACTACGGCAACTCTCTCTTTCTGGGCTCCCCTAAATATGTCACGAATAGACTGCAGGTCGTACAAAATGCAGCTGCCCGACTGCTGTTGAACATACCCAGACGCCACTCAGTTAGACCCGCACTAAGAGAGCTTCACTGGCTTCCGGTCCATGCCAGAATCAAATTTAAGTCCTTAAGCCTGGCCCACAGAGCCATGTATGGGAGAGGACCCGCTCTGATTCAAAAGTTGGTCTCACACTACTCCCCCTGTCGACAACTTAGGTCAAGCGCCAACTTCCTGATGAACTCTACCACAGTGAAGAGAGCCAGATGGGGTGGAAGGTCATTCACCCATCTGGTGCCAAAACTCTGGAACAGTTTGGACCCAGAACTCCGACTAATTGACAATGAAGTGGCATTCAAAAAAAGACTAAAAACATGGCTCTTTCCCTAAACCCAAGTGCTAAACAGTCTCCGTCCTGTATCATTCCAGCGCTGAGATGCCCATGGGTAGTCAAGCGCTTTACAAATCTCATAAACATAAAGTAGGACAGAGTCAGAGGTGAAGAGTGAGAGAGATAAATGTGAAAGTAGGAGAGAGCCAGAGGTGAAGACTGTGAGAGATAAGTGTGGAAGGAGGACAGAGCCAGAGATAAAGACTGCGAGAGATAAGTGTGAAAGTAGGACAGAGCCAGAGGTGAAGAGTGAGAGAGATACATGTGAAATTAGGACAGAGCCAGAGGTGAAGACTGCGAGAGATAAGTGTGAAAGTAGGACAGTGGTGAAGAGTGAGAGAGATAGGTGTGAAAGTAGGACAGAGCCAGATGTGAAGAGTGAGAGATAAAGGTGAAACTAGTACAAAGCCAGAGGTGAACACTGCGAGAGATAAGTGTGAAAGTAGGACACAGCCAGAGGTGAAGAGTGAGAGAGATAAATGTGAAAGTAGGACAGAGCCAGAGATAAAGACTGCGAGAGATAAATGTAAAAGTAGGACAGAGCGAGAGGTGAAGAGTGAGAGAGATAAATGTAAAAGTAGGACAGAGCGAGAGGTGAAGAGTGAGAGATAAAGGTGAAACTAGTACAAAGCCAGAGTTGAACACTGCGAGAGATAAGTGTGAAAGTAGGACAGAGCCAGAGGTGAAGAGTGAGAGAGATACATGTGAAATTAGGACAGAGCCAGAGGTGAAGACTGTGAGAGATAAGTGTGGAAGGAGGACAGAGCCAGAGGTGAAGACTGTGAGAGATAAGTGTGGAAGGAGGACAGAGCCAGAGGTGAAGACTGTGAGAGATAAGTGTGAAAGTAGGACAGAGCCAGAGGTGAAGAGTGAGAGAGATACATGTGAAATTAGGACAGAGCCAGAGGTGAAGACTGCGAGAGATAAGTGTGAAAGTAGGACAGAGGTGAAGAGTGAGAGAGATAGATGTGAAAGTAGGACAGAGCCAGAGGTGAAGAGTGAGAGATAAAGGTGAAACTAGTACAAAGCCAGAGGGGAACACTGCGAGAGATAAGTGTGAAAGTAGGACACAGCCAGAGATAAAGACTGCGAGAGATAAGTGTGAAGGTAGGACAGAGCCAGAGGTGAGGTCTGCGAGAGAAGTGTGGAAGGAGGACAGAGCCAGAGATAAAGACTGCGAGAGAGAAGTGTGAAAGTAGGACAGAGCCAGAGGTGAAGAGTGAGAGAGATAAATGTGAAAGTAGGACAGAGCCAGAGATAAAGACTGCGAGAGATAAGTGTGAAAGTAGGACAGAGCCAAAGGTGAAGAGTGAGAGAGATAAATATGAAAGTAGGACAGAGCCAGAGATAAAGACTGCGAGAGATAAGTGTGAAAGTAGGACAGAGCCAGAGGTGAAGAGTGAGAGAGATAAATGTGAAAGTAGAACAGAGCCAGAGGTGAAGAGTGAGAGATAAAGGTGAAAGTAGGACAGAGCCAGAGGTGAAGACTGTGAGAGATAAAGGTGAAAGTACGACAGAGCCAGAGGTGAAGACTGCGAGAGATAAAGGTGAAAGTAGGACAAAGCCAGAGGTGAACACTGCGAGAGATAAGTGTGAAAGTAGGACAGTGCCAGAGGTGAAAAGTGAGAAGGATAAAGGTGAAAGTAGGACAGTGCCAGAGGAGAAAAGTGAGAAGGATAAAGGTGAAAGATAGGACAGTGTCAGAGGTGAAAAGTGAATAGGATAAAGGTGAAAGTAGGACAGTGCCAGAGGTGAAAAGTGAGAAGGATAAAGGTGAAAGATAGGACAGAGCCAGAGGTGAAGAGTGAGAGAGATAAAGGTGAGAGTAAGACATCCCTAATGATCAGGGCGCGAGTCGGGGGTACACGCGGGTGGACGGTGTCCACCCACTATTTTCACAGGGTGAACGCCATCCACCTTGCCAAGAATTTGGGCCCCACTGAATAATGTGCTGAACTCGTCCTGGTGTAATTTCCAAAAGCCGGGACACTTTCAGCAGTGACTGCACGTTGTCTGCTTTCCATCAGAAACAAGCAACAACGTGCAGGCTGGGCCGGGCTTTCTTATTTTAGACGCCTGCTGGGCCCATAACAAAGGCCGAATCTGAGGGGTCATCAGGCCTCCTTTTGTTGGATTCTCTTGGCTGGGAGCAGTCAGGAGCCTCACACCTAATGCAAATGCAGCAGAAGGGAAACAAAGGCTCACACCTTGTTAGCCCTTCACACATTCTTGAGAGGCAGCTTTTCAAGTTGTTCAATCCCTGTTTAGAATGTAAAAATGTCAGATGTGTTGGTCTTTCCCAGTATTTACACAAAACAAATTGCATTTAAATAGATCTTACTTCCCCTGAGGAGGCGTTGAAATAATTTAAGTACCACTATTTTTCCTTGTATAGCCCTACTCATCCCAATGCAGGGTGTCGGAGCGCTTTACATCAGACGTGCATATTTCATATACAATAAATTATATAAGTTTGTAAATGAATGTACAGGATGTGTTACATAAAACTGGGGGATTACAAGGTGTAGAAGTCACATATCATCTTCCATAGCTCACTGTGCTATTATCCTCGCAAAGCGCTCAAACGTACACGATAGACCTGCTAAACATATATGTGAGGGCTTAAGATCTGATGCTACTTCTTGTGATGCCAGTTCCTGTAAAGTCATGGCTTGTGATGCCACTTCCGGTGATGTCAATTCCTGTGATGCCACGTGTGATGTCACGTGCCGTGATGTCACGCACCGTGATGTCACGTGTCGTGATGTCACTTGCAAACTGCCTAACTAGGTTAGTCCCCCCACTACTTTTTTTAGGACTTGTGTCCTGCTAATGATGGAGGGGAGACAGGCGCTGACAGACGAAGATAAGAGAGAGTTTACTGCTACAGGAGTAGGGAGTAGCCGGGAGCTGCAGGGAGGGGGGACAGTGAGAGAGATGGAGTTGAACTGCAGCAGGCATGGCTCGTCACAGCGTCACCACTGGAGCCGGAACGATTTCCGGTGTGGGGGTGCGGCCATTAATGTGACGTCACTGAAGTCAGAAGGATTGTGAAAAATCAAATAGGTAAATGGCACGTGGAATAAATAAGCCACACCCATTCAACAGGAGAATGATAGGGTTGTAGTCAGTGGCGGCTCGCCGAGGGAGTGGTGCGGTGGGGCGGGGCGGGGGAGGGCAGGGTGGGGGGGTAGTGAACTCAGACATACGACTAACAGAACTCCAGAGGGAGTGGTGTGGGGTGGTGGGGTGGGGCAGGGGAGGGGAAGGGTGGGGGTGTAGTGGACTCGGACTTACGACGGACAGAACCCCCACCCTGCCCCTCCCCTGCCCCACTGCCCCGCACCACTCCCTCGGCGAGCCGCCACTGGTTGTAGTGTGTGCTCGGGGTACATTTTGAAGCACATTGTCCCATGTGCATGAGTTAATCATGGGGTGCTATGATATATCCATGTACCGAGAGCACATTTTACATTGAAATGGCGCTGAACTCCGCACCAGGCATACAATTTTACTGCTAAATTTCTGTAGCGCAAACAGAATTGTTTTGAAATTTGGTGTCTGTATATATTTATCTCAAAAGTAATGTGTCCTGGTCGGTATTGACCCAATTGCAATCTTTGTTTCCATCCATTATTTGCTACTGATATATATTTTAAATATTAATTACGTTTATTTACAAGTATATTAATGTTAGAAACCATTACCTATACTGCAGCCTTCTCCTTTAACACTACATGTACCCCAAGAGGATTGCCACTTGATTGCAAAATTCACTCCTTTGCAGTTTGAGAAAAGTAAACACCAATCTGCATGTTAGAAGAATAGGCAACAGTTTGTCAGAAGACAGAGCCTGACCTTTGACCTCTGTCTTTGAATGCACAGCAAATGCTACAAAAAACCCATAACTGAAGCGCCTTTTTATTGATCATGTATCTGGAACTCCTGCATGGTTATTCTGGGGGTGCTACTACAGCATCCCTTGCACCCCTAGAGTCAGCGTTCCCAAGTGTCATCCAGCCAGGAGATCTGGACAGCTCTGAGGACGGTACCATAATTAAAGGTGCGCACCTTTTATCAAAGGGACATCTTTTCAGAGGCAGGAGGACGGGGAGGCGGATTCATCTCCTCAGTATGTGTTCCGTCTCTCCATCACAGCCCCTGGCCCCACAGCGCGCGCTCTCAGATCCCATTAATATCCATTAGCGCTGATCTGATGTCGGCGCCATTGTTTTCTACCCAGAAGGCCAGGGGGCTCCCTTTAGATAAAAGGCGGGAGAGGCGCGTGAAGCAGATACGCAGCTACTTGGCTCCTATCTGAGGCTGCTGTCAGGGCCTGCAGGCTGCAATCAGCTTCTGAGGGTGGGCTGGAAGAGCAGTGGGAGGGAGAGGGTAGGAGGGGAGGGGAGAGGCAGTGTGTGTGGTTAGGAGCAGGAAAGCCAAGAGTGAGAGAGACAGGCGAGAGAAGAAGGGCCAGGTGGAAGGAGACGCAAGGAGGGGAGAGGAATAGAAAGGACGTGAAAGTACAAAACACAAGGCACAGTCCGGAAAGGTTCCTCAGAAAGTCACCGGTTCCCCAGCCCGCTACCCTAGTAGGCTTAGGGACGGAGGGCACTCCTGGTTATGGGTGGGTGCAAGAGAGGTGGTACTGGGCCAGAACGCTTCCTCAATGTGCGTGACAGAACCACAAGACAGGGGGCCTCATTTACATATTTTAGAAGCCTTCCTGCTGAGCTGCCCTACCTCAAAAAGAAAAGGGCAGGAATGAGCTGTATCTCTGAAATCCGGCGCATTCTTGTCCTCTTACACTGCACTGGCACACAAATGGCTCCCGTGTGCGCCAACACAGGCACCCGTGCACCATAGTGCAAGGGCGTCTGTGTTGATATCAGGTTGTTTACATGCAGGAAGGGACACCTTTTTGCACAAAAACAACCCTTATGCCCCCCCTGGGGAGGTGTAGGCTTTTGACGCACTGTCAGGTTTACAGCATTTTGTAAATCTGAGAATGTATCAAATGCCATGGGTGTTACGTGAGAACACCCAACGTAAAGCCTGTGGCACACCTCTTCATCACAGTGTAAAGCAACGTAGTGACTTGCGCTGTGTTGTCTTACACCATATCCACAAGGCCATGAAAAGGATGGCTTTACGTGGCCTTGTAGATATGATTGAGAGGCCGGCGCCACCAGGGCATCAATAAAAGTGACGATCCGGCTGCGCATGGAGCTTGTAATGAAGCCCCTCAGAATGAGTGAGGTCAGGTCTACAAAGCCACGACGAGGAGCTCAGTCTACAGGAGTCCAAAGAGTAACTAGATTTCCCACCTGGTGCTCGTGCACTAAAATCAGGGCCACTGGAATTATGCAGCAGGAGAGGGCCAAATTATGCAGCAGGGTTGAGTAAAGTATTCGGCAAGAAAAAGCCAAATTATGCGGCATAATGCAGCACATTATGTAATGGAATTACTTCTTTATTTCGTCATTTTTAAACTTGGTAATACTGTCTGGGCATTGGCTGAACCTCATTAGTTGCAGTTTAACACCCAAAATAGAAATAAGCAACAGAAAGGTGACCAATCCTGCTTTGCAAAGGGCCTTTCACTGCGAAGCAACACGTGTCGCTGCATTTTTAGTAGCTTTTGATCCGTTAGACCTACAAACACATTTTTTTTTGTTAAAATCTGCAGATTATCCAGCAGATGATGGATTATGTGGGAAATACTGCAAATCTATACCTATGCAAAAATTGCTATGGCAGCAAAATTGCATAATTCCAGTGGCCCTGACTAAGATACCCATCTCGTGGTGACACATGCTCTCAGGTGTAAATGTGGGGGTGGATCACACTGTGGCTACAGTCATTTTCGTAACTCAGTCTTCCTCGTAGCAAGCGTTTGGGGCAATCGGTCAGTACAATAAAAGTTCTTACTAGGCCTCGGACATTGAGGCTACTGCATTGAGAGTAACAAACCCAGGGTAGGTCGCAGTCCTCATGGTAGGGAGCAGTCCTTAAGGTGGAGTGCAGACCTCTAGGTAGGGCGCAGTATTCAAGGTGTGGGGGCAGTCCTCGAGGTAGGGCGCAGACCTCGAAGTAGGGCACAGTCCTCGAAGTATGGCGCAGACCTCGAGGTAGGGTGCAATCCTCGAGGTAGGGCACAGACCTCGAGGTAGGGCGCAGTTCTCGAGGTAAGGCACAGAGCTAGATTTATGGCGCAGTGTTTGCAGTAGGGCACAGTCCATGAGGTAGGGCTCAGTCCTCGAGGTAGGACGCAGACCTTGAGGTAGCACGCAGTATTCGAAGAAGGGAGCAGTCCTCGAGGTAGGGCATAGTCCTTGAAGTAGGGCGCAGATTCGAGGTAGGGCGCAGTATTCAAGATAGGTAGCATTGCTCGAGGTTGGGTGTAGTCCTTGAGGTAGGGTGCAGTATTCAAGGTGGGGAGCAGTGCTCAAGGAAGGGAGCAGACCTCGAGGTAGGGTGCAATCCAATGAGAGAAGAGACTTAGCATGGCTCCAGTGGGATGGACAACAGTTGGAGCCCCACAGCTCCAGGGAGCATGCGCTTCCCCGGCATTGCCCTCAAGGCTTCCCTCATGATGCTTAGTCCTTCACACACAGCTCCTTGTCCCACCTGGGCTGTGGCCACTATTCAAGCAGCTCCTAGCTGCAGGGACACCTCTAGTGAACCTTCTGCTCACTCTCTTTCTTCAAGCATCCGCTCAGGCTGTCCCAGGCTTGCCCTTTGTGACCCCCGGCTTACCCTTTGTGACCCATGCCATTGCCTGTGTGACCCCTGTCCTCAGAGGTGGCAAAATCAGTGCCAGAAACACAGTGGCAGCTTGTCATTAGGGACGTCAGTTGGGGCTCCACTCTTTGTTTTCTGTCATTTTTTTAAATTACACAAATAGTGAATAATCTTGCACTATTAACTATTAGTGTAATCAAAACTGGAGTACAATTAACTGAAATATGACCTTCCCTGCGAGCTGAGTAATGTAACAAAACTATTTTAAATGTATATTGTATGCGTGATTGTGGTGAGTGTGTATTTACATAAGAAACAGTGTGTGTAAGTGCTAATTGTGTATGTGTAAACATGTGTGAGTGCAAGTGAAGGTCAAAGGGCATGTCACTTCTGCTACCTTTGGTAATTTGACGTCCATGCTGAACATCAGGTCAGGTCTGTTGCTGACCTGAGATGGGAAGTGACTGCCAGAGACACCAGCCCTGGATCACCTAGAGTTTTGCCGGCACACTGGTTTGTGCAGCTTGAACACCAACCGGTCAGCAAGAGGTCCCTGCAACATTGATCTAGGTAATCCGCTACCTCTAGTACACATCTGAGCTGCTCACAAGTGTCTTGGATCCCAGGGGCCAACGTCCCTGCTCTGTAACTGCCTAGCCATAAAACTGTTCATCTGGGGTCCAGCAGTAAGAAGTCCTGGGGTCTCTGTTCATCTGGGGTCCAGCAGTTAGAAGTCCTGGGGTCGGGAGTGAAGGAAAGCAACAGGGAGGGTGGGCAGGAAACCCAGGGAGCAAGCGGAAGCAACATGAGGGTTGGCCGAAGCAACACAGAGCGCGCTGGTGCGAGAAAGCAACAAGTAGGCATGGCTGGAAAAAAGCAACATGGGGGAAGCAAATGGAGAGAGAGCAACATGGAGTAGGGTGAAAGCAACCATGTCAGAGAGCAATGTGGAGCAGTGGAGAGGGAAACCAAACAAACAGACAAAAGAGCAATGTGGAGCTGGAAAAAAGAAGCACATAGATCATCAAGAAACAAGGGAAGGGGAAGAACAACACAAAGGTGAACACATCATGGAGGGGGTGGGCAGAAGCACGCGGACAGAGAAAGAGCAACACAAGCACAACAGAGGTGTGAATGTACACAAGGGAGATAGCTGGAAAACACATGCTCTCTTGTGGAGTGCTCAAACAAAAAGAAAAAAGTGGTGCCTGAAAAATGAGCAGTGTAAGTGCATGAATAATGCATCCGTGCTCTAGAGGAGGAACAAACACTAGAAGAGAAAATAAAGCCCATGCAAGCTGACAAATAAGAAGCAAGCAAATGAGAGTTAAATTAAAATCAACCAATGGTAAGTAATGAGTTGGCTCTGAACAGCATGCTCTGTCTAGTGGGCGAAACCCAAAAATGTGTGTTCAGTTTGAGGATGGGAAGTGATGGGTGTTTAGGGGAATGGGTTCCTGCACAGGGAAACATGTTTCCCAGTGAAGAAAGAAGGTTAAACAAAATGAGTTGCTTAAATCAGAGGACTATTCTCCATGGGCAGCTGTACATTGAGCACGTTCAGAAATGCCACCACAGAATCTCAATTGCAAACTCACACAAGTTTTCCAGGCATACTCTTAGAAAACTGCAGCAACTACAAGATTACAGATATGTATTTAAGTGAAGTACAGAAAGCAATTCTCAATAATAATTGGCTATCCTGTTTTAGAGTTAAACTTATAATAACTGATAAAACCCCACAGAAAGGGAAATAGCCCTCACCAGTGTAAACATATAAACACTGAAAAAACACCTGCACAACAACAAACTAAATGCCATTCAAAGAAAGGAAAAGGAGAGTGAAAGAGTCATTTTTATTTCTTCCTGAAGGGGCCAAAACAATGTAACTTCGTTATTCAAGGTAGCAGCAAGAAATACTGGGCTAACATTATTCTACTTGTGTTTTGTTGTTTAGGGATGTCACAAAAATATTGTTTCTTCTTCCTTTTGCTTTTTTCAGTTTTGTGGTCTTTGGTCTAAATATGCAGGGTTTAGAAGCATGTTTTAGGTCTTGTTTAATCATCTTATAAACTGTAGAGAATCAGGAAATATCTAAATCATATTTGAGATTTTGTCTACGTTTGATTCTTTCACTGATAGGTAAAATGGCTGGTTTCATAAGAACCTTTCCCAATATGTACCATCACATTTATCCACAGAGAATGGGTAACACCCCTTGATACATCAGCCCTCTTTTCTAGCGAGTCAATTTATATAGTAGGTGAATTGCCAAACACCCCAGGCATTAAACATTCAATGCAAGGTGTAGTGGCAGGTATATTTGAAAAGAGTGTGGTCACCAAGCATCTGGGATAGTGGTGAAAACATGACACCAGACATTTGGAAAACATGGAACACAGTGTCACTTGGAATGCTGTTGCGAAAAGTTCTTACCAAGTTCAACAAAGATTTGCGTGATATTGTTTGTATTTGCAGTGATTCAGCTATACATATGAAAAAGTTGTGTGATGACCTGTCAAAATCGATACTGTTATGTTTCATACAGGTACCCGATATAGGCTCAGGTAGTAACCAGACCTTTCACCTATATTTCCCCTGAGATTACACTGCATAACGGTTCTTAGTACTGACCTTTTACCTAGTTACTGAACTGCTTAAAAGACATGGGGTTTTCCGAAAACTAGCCTCATTCATTATGCATGAGGATTCTTGGAATCTCAGCAGGACTACCTTCTCCTGCATAATAACTATGTATAAGGGTCATTCCATCCATCATCCTAGTCCGACATGACACAGCAAGGTAGATCCCCTGAGGGTACCACTTTGGGTATATATAAACACCATATCTGTGCTGAGGCAGGGAGAGGAGAAAAAGGACTTCCATGCTAACACAGACGCAAGACGCTGAGGTTCCTGCATGCAGACACTCCAGCTCGCAGTGGTCTGACATCCCCTTGCGTGGTGTCCATCTCGAGACCAAGATGGGGTCCCACAGTCTCTCACTTAAGGTAACGGGGTTGGCTTTATCATAGAGGGATTCTTGGTTCTACACCTACATACATGCTAGGTACATTAGGTACATCTAGTTAGGGTCGCATCGTAGGAGTACGCATTTATTATTGCCATGTATTTTATATACTTACCTGTATTCATTGTTTTAGCACGATGATAGGGATCTACCATCCTTTTACTCTGTTGGTGCTTATAATCATTTATGTCTGTTTCGGTCTTATGGTTGTTTCAGCACACCTATTTTACATTAGAATGGCGCTGGTTCAATAAATGCTTCTTGAAAACGTCCCCACCGTTTATTCTGTGTTTCTCTCTGAGTCAAAGTAAGCACGAGTGACTGAGCGAAAAGTACTGTACTGTTTACATGATCCCTATGGGAGAGAGTCATAATGTTCGATAGTTCCCAATAACTATTCTCTCCTTGGTACGAGGAGTTTGCAGTGGCACTGTGAGCTAGCTGGTATACAGGCAAACACACCCGGTGGCGGTGTCTGGAATCAGTCTGGACACCAATCCCACAGTCTGTCGTATAAACGCGCAGATCCTATATAGGGTTATAGGAACTACACGACATAGCGCCGCCAATGTTGGTTTGGTACTTATTTAACGGTCAAATCTGAGTAGTTCAGTCGTGCTATTCTCAGAGACCCCTACTCACATTTTTCCAGAGACGCCTGGAGTGGGAAGGGAACAATCCGCCACAGCTGAATAGGCATGTCCTACGTATTGGCTGTAGGTTTATCAAGCTTGAAGGAAAAACAGTTCCCTGTTGTGCATAAAACCTTATCTCCGTTTCCTTGAAACTTCTTTTTCTCAAATAATGGCTGACAAAGACGCCGCTGCGCCAGCACAACGTGCGGCTGCAGCAAGGGAGAAAGAACAAGAAGATGAAATAAACATTTCAGAAAAAGTTAGAACTGCCCTTACTTTAAAACTGGCAGACTATGGAGTCACAGCTAGGGGTGGGACAGTCACATTCGTGATTGAGGCACACGAATCATACAGAACAGAGGTATTCTATTCATGGGTTAAAGTACCACAAGCAGATGCACAAACACATACATTTCATTCTTATACTAAAGATGAAACACCAGATGAATACTGTCCATATGAGGACATTGAAATTCCACTCACCTACCAGGAGCACATAAACTGGTTTAAAGGCGCCCTCCCACACACAAAAGAAAAAGTGAGTCTCTGTCCTCTCAGAAGATATGGAGCAACTTGGCTAGTCCTAGCTGCTTACTCACCGCATCCAGACATTGACACAATGCCAGTAGCAGTCTTACGTCCACTTCACAAAGAAATAATAAAACTTTACAGAAACCAGACACAGTTCGTGATGAGAACACTCACACTTCAGCCAGCAAGGGCTACACCTACAGGACAAATTCAGGGATCTACAACTAAAATAACTCCACAAACTCTACACGCAGTTATGGGTAAAATGCCCACTAGACGTGAGCAAATGCCATTCTGGATAGCTCAGAAAATAACACAGTTAGAGGCAGTATTTCCATACACAATCCCTCAAGAAAAACACAGAATGCTAAAAATGTGCTTGCCAATGGGGATAGCTCCCCAGATAGAGGATTGTACCTCTTGGGGTACAGTTTTCGCTGCCATATATACCAGAACTCATGGTATCCCTTCAATAGCAGTAATACCAGATATATTAAGACAAATACAGAATGAGTATGGAGCAGAACCTGCTCTGAACTAAGGGATGAAATTGTTAGGAAATTTTGCCCAGGTATCAACTATTCTATTAGCAAACATAAAAGGGGAGGCAGCAGCAGTGGCTATACGCCAATGCATGAGGGATTTCACTCCTTTACAACAGGAAGGTAAATTACCTAAAATTATCGAAGACAGCTATGCTGAATTAGGTAGAGATAGTTTGGGAGCTAGAGCAACAAATCCTCAACTCCTGGGTGGTCCTGATAAAGACAACAACAAGCAAGCACCTGATTCTTCCAAAAAGAAATGGGATAACAATAATAAACAAAAGAATAGAGAAAGTAGGTCACAATCCAGGGGTGGGTCTCCTCAACAGGAGTCCTCCGAAAGGAGGTACAACCTTAGGAATCGTGATAACATTAAAAAACCTGACAGGTATCAGTATAATGATACACGTTCCTCTCGTTCCTTTCAGAGTTCATCAAAAAACTCTGAGAGGGAAGGGCGGTCAGAACACAGACAAGAAGAGCGTACAAAGTCCAGAGACACACAATGCACTTCAGACTATACTTCCAAAAAAGAAGAGAAATCAAAATCAAAACCTCAATTTAAATAGAAGAAAGTAGCAGGTCTTAAATTTAGACATGCCCAGAAGTCTGAGGACTCAACTTCTGAACGGGGAATGGGCTCTGACGATGCTAGACAGCGCAGCAGAAGTAACAATAGCTCGCCAGAACCTGATGGAATTTTTGGTGACAGCGGAGTTGAATGAACATATCACGGTGGAGACACCGGATACGAGGGTAAGTGTCCCACATAACATACATGAAATAACACTCCAAATGGAAGGGGACAAACCCAGAAAAATTAAAGGTCTCTTTTGGGAGAACCAGACTTATGGATATGACATCCATTTGGCTGAAAAAGATTGGCTGCCTGAAATTATTATGAAGTGCCCAAAGGGAGAAACGGTAATTTTACCGGCTTTTTCCGACCTCGTTCCAGTATACTTAAAACATACATACGTGCAGGAGTGGGCGATAGCACTTGCTCCAGCATTATATCGCAACCATGTTGGGTGGGATGCTGAGTCACCTCACCATGTAATCCCAGCAAAAACTACTCCAACTCCACAGAGACAGTACCCAATAAAAGAAGAAGTGAAAAAAACAAGTCAGGGAGAACTTGAATCAACTTGAATACCAGGGTGTAATTGAAACTTGCCCCTCTTCAATGAATAATCCTTTGTTTCCTGTATTGAAACCCGATAATTCATACCGTCTAGTTTTAGACTACAGACATCTGAACACATGCACTAAAACATTTGCAGTACAGAATGCACACAGTGCCGCATTGATGAATAACAACGTGCGGAAAACATACCAAACAAAATTAGATATCTCAAATGGATTTTTCTGCCAAAATATAGTGCCTGAAAGCAGATATTTGACCGCATTCTCAGCACTTGGTTCTCGGGGTCAATTTTGTCGATTCCCCCAAGGGTATAGGAATAGCCCTGGGTTGTTCTCAGCTAGGGTAACAGAGTTACTTCAGAATTTGGATGAAGAGGCATTGTCCTATGTAGATGATATTTATCTGACAGAGGATGATTTAAAGGATCACTTGACCAGTGTGAGCAACATCATTTTGGGGTTCCCCTCTGAGGGCTACAAATTTAATTTAAAAATCGAAAATAGCCCACCTCAATGTCCTATATTTGGGATATGAGCTTTCAAGTGAAAGGAAAAGCCTGGCCGCTAACTTTTTAGAAAAGTGTGCGCTGCTCCAACCTCCTAAATCGTTGAAAAACTTACAATCCAAATTGGGATTCTTGTATTTTGGCAGAACTTACATTTTAGATTACGCAGAAAAAGTAAAACCTTTCTACGACCTAATAAGACCTGATTTTTCAGTTAGGCATTAGACACAGGAACACACAGATATCCTTCGTTCCCTACGAGCTGACATGATAGCTTTCAAACACCTACACACATGTGTAAACACCACAAATTTGGTGATCCGTGTTATAGCGGGTCAATCTGGGTATACTTACCTAACCTTCAATGAAGGCGAAACAGTACCCATAGCATACAAATCATACTTGTACACAAACGCTGAAATGCGTTTTGCTTCTACAGAAAACAATTCTGACAGCAGTACAGACAGCTGTGGTGAGAGAGAGAGCACTGGTTCAGGGGAAACAAATAATTGTCGCAACTCCGGTACCAGCCTTAGAGGCTGTCACAAAGGCAAGCGTTCCAAATGCTAAAGCTTTACATCCAAGATGGATACAATGGGCTAATTCTCTCACTGCAACAGATGTAGATTACAAATTTGACTCTACACTAAAAACACAAGCATTCCTGCAATACTAACAAGAATATCCTCTCCTGAATTAAATAATATCTCTAGATCAGCATGAATACATTATTTACACTGACGTTTCTGCTCAGCCGGCCATAGGAAGTAAACAACAATACAGCACCGCATGTCAAGGCTGGGAAAATCCTTTCTTCATATTTCCCCCAGTTAACGTTAAAGATAAGGAAACAGTTGTATTATCCGTGGAATCGGCTTCACCGATTCTCCTCAAGAAAGACAGTTAGAAGGTTACAGACTCTGTTTATTGTTCCCACCCAAGATGGCGGCCGCCAGTAGTTCTCTCAGTAGTTTGGGGTTGTAGTGTTTCAGTTGATTAGAGAAGTGTTCAGGATATCGCGCGCGCTTTGCGCGCTGCGCACTTCAACCGTCGGTTTTTGTGAGAAGGCAGTGTCTCTATACTGCGCTTTCCCGTGACAGAATAGTTCGCCAAATAATTATAATTCCCAGAGATTCTCAGTCTGGCTAATTCCTGAGTTCGAGTTTGTGGGTAATTGCAGTACCGAGTTCTCCTGCTGGTGAGCCAATTCTAGCTAGCTTTCTGACACCGCATGTGCAATTGTGAAGGGTCGTATGCAGGAAGGGAAGTTTCATCCTAGCAGTACGAAGACACAGTCTCTAGGAGACTGCACGGCACAGCTGGCAGAATTAAAAGCCCTGTTACTGGCCCTAATAAACACTGATCGAGAATTCCCCACATTGATTGTGTGCAATTCTTTTTACTGTGTCCAGTCATACAATGAATATATTCACTACCGGGGCCAAAATGGGTTTAAAGACTCAAAAGGTTGCCCAATTAAGCATAAATTACTTTGGGAACAGGTAGCTGAGTTGAAAAACGAACTGCTGAGAGCTCACGTGATACACATGCTGAGTCATCAACGTGATGGCGTTCACGTTGAAGGGAATTCATTGGCTGATGAAGCCGCAAAAGGGGCAGTACGAACTGCTGCCGTAACTGCAATCACTCGTTCTAGCATAGGAATAGATGGACAGATAATGGTAGCTGTCATTGCTTCACACATAAACAGCACAGCCTTACCAAAAAGTTTTCCACTCAAGTACTCCTACAAGTTAGATGCAAAAAATATTCCATATGCTCAGATTCCAGGAGTGGAGGATAGAGTAATACCAAACATGGATCGCAGATTAGGTTTCATTCTAGCTGCACATGAGGGTCTAGGTTCTGCACACGCAGGAGTGACCGCAACAGTTTCTTTACTGAAACAACACTATTGGTGACCAGGATTAACTAAACAGACAAAGAATTTTGTCTTGAATTGCGACATCTGCCAGCAGATGAAGGGTGCCACCGTAGCACGTCCAGCGCAGACACCATTATTGATATCACACAGACCACTGCGGCCCCTTACAATCAGATGGGGCTTACAAGTATATCTTGGTGGCAGTGAATTCATCCTCTACATTCTTTTAGAACATCTAAAAAGTAATACTATTCCAGCGGGATTACAGGTGAAGAACATTCCCGTAATATTTGTGACTGATAAGCCATACTTGTTGGACTTTAGTGGGGTAGGCACTAAATGTTCACGAGACTGGATAGTGTTATCTATCCAGACTGCGCTTAGAATTAGTGAAGAAGAGCTGAAAGAAATTAAGAAGTTGGAGGAAGAAATTGGTAGTGATACTACGATTGCCGGTGCGAAGTCCCTTCTGGACTCCATTGAAAAAACTATATCAGACTTTAAAACACATACAGTGAATTTAAAAACTTCTAAAGTCACTAAAGATATAAAAAACTTTAAAACAGAGTTGATATATCCATACTTGAAGGAAGACTTTTTCAAAAACAATAACCCAAGTACTTTGAACCTTCAATATCGGGGGAGATCCCGTAGAAAATTCATCACTTTTTCGGACACCTCCTCAGATTCAGACCAGGGATCTGGATCGTACTACCATCCCTATCCACCTTACTACCAACACCCGAGAGCCCTTCCTTTTTTAGACAGAGGAAACAGGGGAAGGGGATTCAGAGGGGAATGGAGAGCCCCAGCGCAGAATCAAGAACAGGGAGTATTCAGGACACGACGAAGAACATACAGGCGATAGTACAGAACCTTGATAAGAATATGAACACCAATAATGACCTGATGCCTATTTATAACCTTTCGAAGCATCCTTTGACAGACGTGGAACGACAGGTTTTACGTAAAGGTCTGTCTTTTTTCTCTTTCACCATGCAGGACCCTGTTAACATTAAGACAGAGGTCCTTCAGTTTTTACGTAAAGTAAGATTGAAGACCTTCTTTGCAGATCATAGTGAGGTTAACGAAAAAAACACTAGTGGGTTAAAGAATAAATCGTCTTTTTGCCCAGAGAGTGCCTCTATGCCCAATGAAATTCTCTTTTTTGAAGAACAAATATTAAGGGAAATTGATGACCTTAGTAGAAAAAGAATCTTCTTTAAATCTAACTTTACAAGAGAAGAACAAATTGCATTGAAAGATCTGGCTGATAACCCCCTTACAGTTATTCAACCCGCTGATAACGGTCGGGGGATTGTCCTGTGGGACAGTGATGACTACGATAAAGTGATAGTGAATCAGTTAAACAATCAAGAACACTATCGTCCTATCATTGATAATCCTACCTCACGCCTCAAAGCCCAAATTTTACATCTCACAACACAGGCCTTTGATGAAGGATATATTTGCAAAAAATAATGATTATCTCAATACCACTTCACAAAAAATTCCTAACATCTATGTACTGACGAAAGTACATAAAAATACACAACAACCTCCAGTTCGGCCGATTATTTCGGCGTGTGGGTCACTGCTGGAGCCCTTGGCAAAATACATTGATGTTTTTCTGAAGCCCTTTGTAATTCAGACTAAGGCATACATCAGGGACACCATGGATTTAATTTCTAAGATCGAGAATTCAATGTTTGATGGTGACCAACAGTTGTTGGTCACTTTCGATATTGAAAGTTTATATACAAACATTCCTCAAGAAGAGGCGCTGGTAGTCCTGAGTATGGTCTTAGATAAAAGATCGAGACCACATGCGTTGCCTACAGATTTCATTGCAGCCTTAGCCAGGATATGTCTTAAAAACAACTTCTTCGCCTTTAAAGAAGACCTGTATTTACAGGTAAAAGGCGTGGCGATGGGGTGTTGCTTCGCCCCAGAAATTGCGAATTTAGTGATGGATTACTTTGAGACGCAACATATCTTTCATGACGCCACCCCTTTTAAATCTCATATCACACGGTGGGTCCGATTCATCGACGATATCTTTATGATTGCCGACTGATTGATTAGCGTCTGTGAGGGTGCATATTGAGATATTATCTCATCCTTTGTAGTGAGGTTGTACATTGAGATATTATTTTATGCCTTTCAGTGAAAAATCCTGTTCATTTTGTGTACGGGTTGGTGAATTTACTTCTGATTGCCAGTTACCCCGATTTGAAGGTATGTGAGGACTTCGTGATTTACACATTTTAATATGGTTGATGGCACTAAATAAAATTAGGACATTCACCAGTGATATGTTTTTATGCCATCTTCAGGTGATGTAACTAGTGGCTGGTTTATTGGAAGTTGCCACAGGTTCAATTGGGTTGCCCAGAGACTTATAGTCAGTTACATTTGTCTGCTTCAAGTGAGTGTATCATTTTTGTACACACTGTTGACACATGGACGACCTGGTTTCTCTGCTTACACTGACTTTGGTGCACGTGGCTTCTGCTTACACTGATGGTGCACGTAGCTTTTCGACAGTGGTACGAACTAGCAGTCACTTAGTAGTTGAGGTGGTTTCTACTCTTTTCACCCTTACTATGCATGCCCTCTTTCTTTTCCGGTGACATGTTTTCCAGCGGTGCGTTTGCCCGGCATGGTTTGCACAGAGATAGGGACAGTGATTTTTTATGTTTGGCGCAATATGTTGTTTTATATTTACGTAGGTTTGTTCCCTTACCCTTGTCTTGAGGAGGCCAAGATGTAAATGAAGGCCGAAACGCGCCCGCGTCGACAGTTTTTGACAAGAGGAGTCCAACTGAAATTGACAAAAAATTTCTATGATTGAAAGTACATTTGAACTAAGGTCTTTAGAGGGTTGGCAACCTCGTGTGCATATAAGACGACCTCACAGTGTATTGCTTTTATTTAGTCTGCAAACACTGATTAATTTTCAATTGAGTGGGTAGAAGGAACTTATGAATTTTGTTGTTTGTGGTTGATTTGTGATGTATATATATGTTGTTTGCATATATGTTTGTATGTTTTAAAAGAGAAACAAAAATAACGATGACTATTTTCCCAAAAATGTGTCTGTGGTATGTGATTTGTTGTTTTGAATAAGGTATATGAATTAATGACAGGACTATGTACTATTAATAGGGTAATATGAAGTCCCCTATGATTAAGTAGATATAGATATTTTTTCCTCCTTGCTATTTCCTTTTTCTCTACTTTTTGTAGTATTTTTACCCAGGTATAGGAGGGTAATTTGGGTAAACCCCTACATATTTTTGAATATATTTGGACCACTGTGGCCCCTTACAATCAGATGGGGCTTACAAGTATATCTTGGTGGCAGTGAATTCATCCTCTACATTCCTGTGGGTTTTGCCTCAGCGCTCGCCTGATGCTCGAACTGTTATAAAAGATGTGCGAGTCTTTATGGGGACATATGCAGTTGGCACATTACATTCTGACCGCAGACCTGCTTTTAGCTCTAGGGCTTACAAGGAAGCCATGGAAAGTTTGGGTGTTGCATTGCGGTACTCCTCTCCATACCATCCCGAGGGAAATTTGGTCGTGGAGAGGAAAAACCGAGACTTAAGGCAATCTTTAATAGCAAGAGTATTAGGTTTGGGTGGTAGTTGAGTCAATCACTTATATGGGGTCCGGAGGGCTCTCAACAATATTCCAAGAAGTTCCCTAGGAGGTGTCACTCCTTACAAAGTCCTATTTGGGGCGAGAATGCGGGTGCCTGATCTCGATTATGAAAGCACAGTGGTGGATGAAAAACCATTTGACATCAATAAACGTTTGGCTGTTTTACAGGATCTTAATGAATTCCGGGCACTACAAAGCAACGTGCACCACGGAATGGTTAATTCATGGCCATATAACATTACCGGTCACAACTTTCCAGTTTCAATACTGCCTAGAACAACAACAGACAGGCAGATATGAGGCGATGGGTAAGGAATTCATCAAGGAATCTTGGGAATTGCCATACAGATTTCGATGCAGGAGTGGGGACATGGAAGTATTTCTAAGCAGTACAATTTGCGAAAACTCTTTAAGTGGATCTCGCATCTGCCAGGATATCATGCTTCACGGGGCCTGTAACAGTTCAGTTGCAAACTTATACTGTCATTTGAAAGGGTCCCCGGCTGCCGTGATTAATCCGGTATTCAGATTACTCTCAAATGGGAGTTACTTGCTGCTGAATGATCAAGGTTGTTGTGGGATGCTTCACATATCTTGTCACTGTAATCTCCAGGGTTACTTGTTGTATTCAAGTATTGTTTCCACCGACCCACACAGTCAGGGAGGCGCCGTTATGGCCTTCGTTGAATGTTTCCTTTATATGGTTTGATACTCTGAGCCGAATGAAAGCCATGCTTTTACAGAAAACTGTGCCCTTAACCTCTGCCCAAGAGACTTTTGATCTTCAGGTCGCAAGGTCCTCAGCTGAGATACAGGCACTTGTACGAACAAACTTCCCTCTCCATTTCACAGAAGTGGTACAACTTATCTTTAACATGTCTGATACGACAGGTATAGTACACCTATTTAAGACCATAGGTTCTGGACTGTTTAGCACCTTTCAGAAAGTCTTTGGAGTGATTCCAACCTTCATACACTCCGTATTCGGAAGCATTTTTGGAGGACTTCCGCTAATCCTTTTACTAATAGCAGGTATCCTGATTTTAATTTTTTGCTACGCAATGGACGTCCCAGTCACCAAGGAGATGGAAAAAACGCTCCTGGAGCGCTGCTACCGTGATCGCATGGTACTCCATCTGGGCACACCTCGCCTTCGGGAACGAAGCGAGTCTTGGTTCCTATCATTTAGACCAGTCTGGATCGACTGTGTTCTGCCTGTCCGCTGATGCCTGTTCTGCGGACAAGAATGTGTGTTGGACCTCTGTCTAACACTTCCATCGGTTGCGCCACTGGATGTGGATGCTTTACTGGATCCGATAATGGCCCATGTACTTCTGTGTCCTCAGCGTATTCCCATGTTGATGTCTGCATTCTTAGAGCCATGATAAAGAACAACGAAATCCTTGGGTCTAGGGTGCCAAGACAAACAGGGAAGAGACACTAGAGATTATCTCAGGGAGCTTATGGGGGAATCCATTTCAGGACGAAATCCCTCACAAACCGTAGGTGGCATGCTTCATCATCTGGGATTCTCCTCTTGGCGGGAACACCTAGTCCCGCCAAGGGCTACAACTCCCTCTCTGAGAGGAAGGAGCTCAGGGATGTTTTATTCCTACTCTGTTAGGATAAACTAAATCCTGCAGATGAGAAAAAAACTGGTTGGGTTGAGGGCGCAGTGCAACAAAAAAAAAAACTGTGTGGGTAGTGATGTTAAAACTAGCTAACGAGAGCGACAAAGCTACCTTTATTGACTCGTTCTCGGTGCCAGGATTAAAAACAGCGCACCTGCAGTATGGATTTATAACTGCACATGTCAGACGAAAAACAGGTCTACATGTTTCAGCCTTGAAGACCCAAGAAGGTGTCACGGCTTTCGTCAGGACCTCGATAAGCTACTGCGAAATAGCACGTGATTAGTGATGAAAATAATAATAAGGAAATTTAAATACAACACCAGTAATCCTACTGATTTGTGTGGCTGATTTATTGGTCATACCTGTAGAGAAAAAACACAAGCAACAAGAGAAATCAAATAAGTAAGTGACTCTAAACATGTTTGTGAATACATTACAAGGACCGTGTGGGATACTGCTACCGACACAGGTTTTACTGCATTTAGCACTTCTAATGACTATAAGAGTTGCTTACCCGTAGTGTACGGATAAGAAGCCTCACCTCAACCTGGGGACAGCTCAGGGAAGGGGCACCGCTCTGAAAAAAAGATGTTGGATGTGTCAAACATATCAAGAGTTAATTTGACACAGCTCCTTAAGGACATAGTTTGAAGAAAACTTATCACGTAAAGACCAAGTGCACACACGTGCTTATCAGTTAGGTGTTTAAAAAATAGTCAAGGACTCAGAGGTAAGTCGTGTAGCCACCACCAGGTAAGTTGGACATGGTCTGGGGTGGGTGTTGTAGGTAGCGCCAAGAAGTAAATCAGGCTGTCCATCTAGATATGCCCATTGGATGGCTCTGCATGAGACCCAGTAAAGTCACCCTAAAAGGCACGGGCTCTTCAATAGAAGAGGCTGAAAGCACAGTAATGAAGTACCTAGAGCCGGTGCCCACGGAAATTTATGTGCCTAAAGTGTGCGAGGCACCTGGATGGTGACTAGCGAGGCGGTGCTCAAATTGCGCTAAGCCCAGAAACTGTGTCACAAGATACAACCACAGTAGTAAATAGACAATGCTCCAATGGTGCTCACACCCGGAGCTGGTACATAAAGATACTGCCACAGTAGTGTACAGTCAGAGTCTGAGTGACTAGCAAGGCGGTGCTGCAATCATGCTTAAACCGGGACTAATGTTGCAGGGTACTGTCACAGTAGTGTACAGGTAGGCCGGTGCTCCAAAAGTATTATATCCCGAGGCCGGTAAACCGGTGTACTGCCACAGGAGTGTACAGACATAATTAGGTAAGACGGAGACGCAACAAAAGCGCAAACTCCCTCTGAAGCACCGAGGCGGGAAACTCTGTGAGGGTAAATAGCGAGGCGGTGCTCCAATCATGCTTAAACCGGGACTATTGTAGTAGTGTACTATCACAGTGGTGTACAGGTAGGCCAGTGCTACAATAGTATTATAGCCCGGGGCCGGTAAAACGGTGTACAGCCACAGGAGTGTGCAAACATATTAAGGAAAGGTGGAGACACAAGCTGAAGCAGCGAGGATTTACGTGAGTCCTTCGTGTGCCTGAAACTAGGGTGAATATCTTAAGCGACGTACGCTGCCAAACATATGACAGACGCAGGACAGACAAAGTATTCGTGAGGGACTATGTTGTTTGAAATAGCCAAGGACGCATGCATATCATGTGAGAAGTTGAATCAAACTACATGATATTATGACGGCATGCCTCTTACCTGTCCGTCGGTACCACAGGCGGTACTCAAGCTGGAACTGGAGGTAGGGGTCAGCCACAACCATCATGTTTTATGATGTTCCGGGGTAACGGACCGGTGTGCTTGACGTCACTGTGTCATCACGTGACACCAGAGGCTGCCGGGAAATGTAGTTAATGAACCACTGAGTCTGGATCAGTGGTTCTGCTGGTGCACATGTGCGGGACTGCGCATGACCTGGTCGGCGACAAAGAACAATAAAGAACACATTGTTGCAAATCAAGCCGAAGGCTACTCATTCCGGTGAATTGTCCTGCCAAAGTGCATCAATAAAGTTGTATATTGATGGCTTGCTGGGCATGTATGTGTGAACTGGGAGGAGAATGTTCCTCGATTGATAAAGATAAGTCGCGTAAGATAAATCGCTTAAGATAAATCCATGAACAAACAGGCTCTCATGTGGGCGCACTCACATTATTGCTAGGCGTGACCCTAATTATAATAAATCCCGTGTCGGATGTTTATAAAGTGGGGTTGATCATGCTGACCCAGTCACATGGTAGAGAGCTGTTGAGATGTCTTACCTAGTTTTTGGGTGTCATGGCAAATGTGGAGATGCAATCTCTTATGCTCGTATAAAGTAGTGATTCCTTGTTGCAAGCCTGAGTGGTTCAGATTCTGTTTGACGTCAGTAAGTGGATATACCTGTATCAAAGCAAATGCACTAGCACTGCGGAGTCCAGGGTAGGATGTGTGAGTAAGGGTATAGCCCTATGATGCAGTCCAAGGGATGTCATGTCGCTAGACAAAATGGTTCATTTTCTGTTTGACGTAGGATTTCTAGCATATGATATGCCCTACCCACCTGTCTCACGGCTAAAGAGGGTGACATACATTCTATGACCTTGCAGTGATGCTAAAGATGTACAGAGTAAGTGTTTATGAATAGTTTACTAAACGTAATGGTTACCATTGGTGGCCATAACCAGACCTAATGTAATGGAGATGATAGAGTTCTGATCATTAGTTTTGCTAATGCAACTGGCACTGCGGAGAGCATGGTAGTGTGTATTAGAGTAAGGGTATAGCCTTTTAATGCAGTCCAAGGGATGTCGTCATTTAACCCTGTGCTATCACTCTGTATTTTAAGGACACATCTCTGCTCTCGTTGGAACAGGTATTTCGTGATGCCAGATATGTGTGAAGGGATATATGGTTGTTCCAGGACTGTCCAACTCAATTCATCTGCCGAGTGTTTTTTTTCTAAAAAATGGTTTGTGAGTTTGGTGGACTGTTTCTTACAGCGGACTGTGCTTTTGTGTTCCATTATCCTTGTTTTAATCTTCCGTGAGGTCATGCCCAAGTACAGTAGTCCGCATGGACAGTTGACTAGGTAGATAAGCCTTTCGCTGTTGCAATTAGTATGGCGGGATTGTACCCAAGACCTGTCATTGCCGATGTCAATCGAGGTGGTATGTCTAGTTTGTGGGCACGCAGCACAGGCCCCGCATAGAAAATGACCTTTAATTGCAGGCAAGCCCCATAGTGTTTCCTGATTGGTGGATCTCTTGGTTTTAGGTCTTGTGTAGACCAGTTGGTCCCTGAGGTTAGTGCTCCTTTTGAAAGCAAATAAGGGTTGAGAAATGGAGGTAGTTCCTATGTTCAGGATCTACCAGTTCTTTTGGATGCTGTTCTTGACGTGGTTGGAGAAGGTGCAAAACGTGTTGACACGTGATCCTAGGAGGCTCTTCTTTGGGTGCAGCATTCTCAATCAACGCCTCTCTGTTGTTGTTAGCTGCCCTTTTCATAGACCGTCGGACCAAGTTGGTCGGGTAATGTCTATTCCTGAGTTGTGTGGAGAGTGTCCTGGCATGTTCATCGTATTTCTCTTTAGAGGAACACTTCCTTCTAATTCGCAAATATTGCCCATAAGGCAGGTTGTTGCGAAGCGATTTGGGGTGGTAACTCTTATAGGATAGTAGGGATTTTCTGGCCATCGGTTTCCTAAAGAGCTCTGTCCCAAGTCCATCCCCTGATGGAAAAATGTGAATGTCCAGGAACGGTAAGCTGGTGAAGCTGGATTCAAAAGTAAATTTCAAGAACTCATTCTTGTTGTTGAACCATTGGTGGAAGTCGATGATGGCATCAGGTGTGCCCCGCCAGATGACAAACACGTCATCGATATATCGCTTCCAAAGGCAAATGTGGGTCCTGTATGGGTTCCTTTCCGTCAGGATATGTTCTTGTTCATACAGAGTGAACACTACAGATTCGCCAAGCTGGGCACGAAAACGCTGCCCATGGAAGTGCCCGATATTTGTAAGTATAAAACATCTTCAAATCGGAAGACATTTTCTTTCATGGCTAATCGTGCACATTCCATGATGAAATGTACTGGGGAGATGGTGTCCAGATCCCTGTTGCTCAGTAGGGTTTGAATTGCTGCAAGTGTTTCATCTTGAGGAATGCAAGTGTATAGAGACTCGACGTCAAATGAAACAAGATAGTCTCTGGTGGCATCAAAAGGGGTATCAGATAGAAGTCTCAAGATGTCTTTTGTGTCTGGGAGATATGTTGGCATCTCAACAACAAGTGGTCGGAGAAAATGGTCCACAAAAGTAGAGAGGGGCTCTAAAAGAGACCCTATTCCGGAGATGATAGGTCTTCCAGGGGGAGGCCTTTGTTCCTTGTGTATTTTTGGTAATACGTAGAAATAAGGAATGACCGGGTGGGATGTGATGAGAAATGTTGCCTCTTTGGGAGTAATCCAACCAATGTCTTTGGCATCCTCCACCAACCTTGTTATTTCTAGTGACAGCCTCTTTGTCGGGTCCATTTTAAGAGGTCGATAGAATCGTCTGTTTTCCAGTTGTCGTAAGCATTCTGTGCGGTAGGAGGACGTGTTCATGATGACGATCACGCCCCCCTTCTCTGCTGGCTTGATGATGATAGACTCGTCGTTGGCCAATGTTCGTATTGCCAATTGTTCTCTTTTGGGGAGATTCTGGAAGTGTATTTTCTCTTTGTTGCACACATTTGTGTTTTCATCTGAAACTGCTTTCTCGAAGGTGAGTACCTGAGAAGGAATCAAATGAGAAGGGGGGTTGAAAGTCGAAAAGGTTTTCAAACCAGTGTTGGAAGGTCCTTCTTCAGACACATCAATGGTTTTGTCCTTGAAGAAGTGTAGGCGAATTTTCCAAAACAATTGGGCTAATTCTTGTTTGATCTGAAATGTATCTCATTTGTAGGTGGGGACATAACCCAATCCTCCGTTAAGTACTGCCAATTCCCATGTTGATGTCTGCATTCTTAGAGCCACCACAGGACGCTTCAGCTCCTGTTGGAACAGATACCGGATCCTCTACAAACACTCTGGCCTTGGATGTCATACAGGCTCCCCCAGCATCGGCTGTGGGCAGTACGGAAGATCATCTGTGCTCGATTGACCTGATCTGTGAACTGTTGTAGGGACCGTCGTCTGCGATTACAAGCAACTGTGATGTTGTGTCTCCCGCACAGGACACATAAACATTGGCTCATCGTCAGCTGGGAAAATTTGGCCTCTTTTTCAAAACAACCAAGTTTGGAATTTTAAAACAAAAACAAACCTTTTGCTATTCTTACTGAACAGCATGGCTTTCAGGCACTCATAGTTGTTCAGACCATATATACAAACATATTTTAATGGACCTCTACGGCTTATGCTACAACTTTTAGCATTTTTACACATTTTTCCGTTTTTAATATTATGGACTTTTTAGTTGTATGCATATTTTTGAAGTACTTTTAGTATGTCGTCCAGTCGGATGAGGAGTGGGTGTTATGTTTCATACAGGTGCCTGATATAGGCTCAGGTAGTAACTAGACCTTTTACCTATATTTCCCCTGACATTACACTGCATAACGGTTCTTAGTACTGACCTTTTACCTAGTTACAGTACTGCTTAAATGACATGGGGTTTTCCGAAAACTAGCCTCATTCAATATGCATGAGGATTCTTGGAATCTCAACAGGACTACCTTCTCCTGCATAATACCTATGTATAAGGGTCATTCCTTCCATCATCCTAGTCCGACATGACACAGCAAGGTAGATCCCCTGAGGGTAACACTATGGGTATATAAACACCATATCTGTGCTGAGGCAGGGAGAGGAGAAAAATGACTTCCATGCTGACACACTGACGCAAGACGCTGAGGTTCCTGCATGCAGACACTCCAGCTCAAAGTGGTCTGACATCCCTCGTGGGGTGTCCATGTCGAGACCAAGACGGGGTCCCACAGTCTCTCCCTTAAGGTAACGGGGTTGGCTTTATCCTAGAGGGATTCTTGGCTCTACACCTACATACATGCTAGGTACACTTAGGTACATCTAGTTAGGGTCGCATCGTAGGAATACGCATTTATTATTGTCATGTATTTTATATACTTACCTGTATTCATTGTTTTAGCACGATGGTAGGGATCTACCATCCTTTTACTCTGTTGGTGCTTATAATCATTTATATCTGTTTTTGTCTTATGGTTGTTTCAGCACACCTATTTTACACTAGAATGGCGCTGGTTCAATAAATGCTTATTGAAAACGTCCCCACCGTTTATTTTGTGTTTCTCTCTGAGACAAAGTGAGCACGAGTGACTGAGCGAAAAGTACTGTACTGTTTCCACGATCACTGATAGGACAGAGTTGTCATGTTCGATAGTTGCCAATTGTTGGAAGCCGGAGTCCCAGTCCCGCACCACTGTCACCAAATGCGAGACCCGGGACTCCTCACTCAACGTTAGGCCAAGTAAGGACACTGTTTGAGATAGCCCTGCTTCACCCCCTTAGTAGCTTGGCACGAGCAGCCAGGCCTATCTCCAAGGCACGAGTGTACAGTATGTGCAACCACACTCACAGCAACCCACTGGTGACACCACAAATGGACTCCACACGAGTTTAATAAAACAAGTATAAACTTTATATAAAAAGATATACGATCAGACCACACAATACAAAAGCCAACATATAATAAAGGGTAATATTCGTTCCGGCTTGCTGGTAGGTTCAAATCCCAACCACCGCTTTCAAAATGCTATGCTGGTCGCAATGCTAGAATCACACACGTTGCAATGGACAAACAATAGTGCGCTGCGTAACGATACAATCCTGTGCTGGGCAAAGGAGAAATAATACAATGCGTAACGATACACCCCGGTACCTTGCAATGGGAGAAATAATGCAATGCGTACCGCTACAATCATGTACTGCGCAATGAAGGAATAATGCAATGTGTCACACCCCAATCACGTACTTTGCAAAGAAGAAATAATGCAATGCGTACCGCTACAATCCTGTACTTTGCAATGGAGAAATATGCACTGCGTAGCGCTACAATCGTGTACTTCGTTATGCAGAAATAATGTCAGGTGTCATAAGACAGTCCGGCAGTTCGTTAGCAGCAATGTTGGCAATGTGCATTACGACAGTCAGCCTCTTCGATAACAGTTGCCCCCACACGTATCAACGATGACATAAAGTACAGCTTCTCACTCTGGCCCCAGTACTGCCACTCCTTTGGTCAGTACGGGCCCCAATCTAAGCCGTAGCAAAGACTCACGTCGCCAGAAGGACTGAGAGGCCGAGAGAGTGTCCCTCCGAGCCCGCACCCCGCCCAGGCAGTGATCCACGTTACCTGGGGGCGCGACCCCACTCTCCTCTCCTCCTTCAGCGAACTGGGCCTTCTGTTCTGTGCAGAACTTTCTCAAGGGGCCTCAGCGGCTCGGCCTGGCAGCTCAGCTCCTCCGGGGCTGCCGGTCCGGGCCGCGACTGTTAGGAAGGTCTCAGGCGGCCGCAGGGCACACGTACCCCACGCCTCTGAGATTACGTTACTCCGGGTGCACGTTCACCCCAGCACCCTCCGGGTCTCCTCTGGCACAAAGGCACACACACAACGCTGATGGGACTTCACGTCGACTCCGAGTGCACGTTCACCAGGCACTCCGTCCTGCGGTCTCAGTTGGCACCGAGACACGCACACCGCGCTGCAGAGACTCACTTTCTTACGGTGTACACGATGATCAGCCGATCATCTCCACAGTCCCAGGTTGCACCAAAGCACGCACGCTGCTTCACTGAGACTTACTCCAACTCCGATGCCCCGATATCCAGGCGCTCCTCATCAACGCCTTCGGCCGCGCCCCGACATGCTCACCGTGTCCGAGCCTCACTTCTCCTCCGGTGCACTTGATGGCCAGGCGCTCTTCACCAGCGCCTCCGGTGCACCCCGACACGCACCCTGCACGTCCGAGACTCACTCCACTTCCGATGCACACGTTGACCAGGCGTTCCTCACCAACGCCTCCTGTGCACCACGACACGCACCCTACGTGTCCAAGACTCCCTTCACCTCCGATGCACACGCTGACCAGGCGCTCTTCAACGCCTGCGGTGCACCACGACACGCACCCAGCATGTCCGAGACTCACTTCACCTTCGGTGCACACGTTGACCAGGCGCTCTTCACCAACGCCTCCTGTGCACCACGACACACACCCAGCGCGTCCGAGTCTCACTTCTCCTCAGTGTGTCCAAGATCACAGGGCACACCTTCCGAGGGTCTCAAGCTGCCAAAACATGCGCCCACCGCATCACTTGAAACTTCTCCGGAAACTTTTATGTTCCTGTGTTTCCAAACAGGGAGCCAGCTCACCTCGGGCCCTTGGGGTAACAAGACACAGCACAAAGCACAGTCTTCTTCAAGCAGGGGGACCCAGCGCACAAAGCACAGTCCCAACAGCCTCTTCCTTGGTTAAAACCGCATACTGCAGACCAGCCCCAGATCACGAAGCAAGGGTTGGTCCTTCGCAGCAGAAACAAACATTAAAACTTTTAGCAAAAGGCGGTTCTAGGAGGAGCGATATAGAAGATATGTGTAAGAGAAAGAATTTTACTCACCTAACATAGACAAGTCATGGGAGTCACAATCAGCCTTACTTGCGGGACATAAGAAGTGTTTATATAAGGAGATGGGCCGTAAAGGTTGGGCTGGGGCAGGTCCCAGCCTTCATAAAATGGAAGTTGGCATGGCAGGTAGGGGATGAAAGAGCTAAGTGTCCCTTTTGCAGAAATTCATCATTATCTTTTTTGCACTTATAGTTTGTATATGTTTCGACAACAGTAGAAGAAAATTGTTGTTACCGACTTTGAGAACGATACAGGTACGCCGTACAAGTGATTTAATGAGAGTAATCTTAAGGTGCGATAATATACCGTTGTGCTATACAATAGGGAAATTCCTTTCTGTTGTTTATAAATGGTCAATAGAGTAGAGTGACTTACAGTATTTGAGATATCGAATGGGAACACAGAGGTCTGTCTATACATGGAAACAGGTCCCACAGGGTTACGCAAAGGGTCCCTTTTAGTTATAAGCACATATCTGCACAAATGTAAGGGTATGTTTTACTGCCGAGTTTTTATTCCTTATAAAAGGAATGGTCTTTTACATAATATCTGTGTTGACCCTGCCCAGTGGTACCCTGCATTGATAGAACTGTGGGGCATATTAGCAAGGGCACTATCGCCGCTTTAGCGGCACTTTTTGCCGCTAAAGCGGCGATATTCATATCGCCCTATCAGCAAACTGTCTCTAACAGCAGTTAGCGACAGTTTGCGGGCATTAGCGCCCGTTTTTACCGCTTTGCATGTCAGCGATATTTATCGCTAATGACATGCAAAGTGGGCGTTCCGAACGAACAAACCTGGGAAACACCCGCTAACAGGCCTATCGCCTATTAGCAAGGTGGCCATAGCCCCAGTTAGCGACGTGAAAAGTCGCGCTAACCGGAGTCATCGCCCTTTATTTAACACCTGCAATTAGCAGGTGTTAGCCATCCCTAACATGGGGGGTGGATTATGCTGATACGACCACAGGGTCGTATCAGCAAGGTGTTCTCCCTTCTCCATGCAACATCGCTGGTTTTTCAGCGATGTTGGCCTATTTCCCCCGCTATCGCTGGAATATTCATCGCCATAGCGCTAATCGTTGCTAATACAGCGTTAGCGTGGCGATATATTCCAGCGATAGCCGGCGATAAAAAAAATCACGCTAAGCAGGGTTAGCGATGATTATCGCCTCTTCTTGCTAATATGCCCCTGTATTTTTGTACTATGGTTGCTCTAATTTGGCACAAAATGAAGCGTCTTTCTATACACGCTAATATTCGCCCTGTCTAAACATATTAACAATTGTATATATTTCAGCCATGATCGAATATCTGCATAAACATAAATGTATGATGTACCGCCATATTTTATTCATTATAAAAGGAGGGGTGTTTTATATAATGCCAATTTTCTCCAGTGAAATAATTGTATTTTGCACTACTAGGGCTCTAATTGTGCACGAAAGGAACTCGGTGTTTGCACAATAACAATATTTTCCCAGTATAAGCACATGACCAATCATATATTTTTGACAAAACGGTTTTATGGAAGAGCGTCTGAGTTTGTACTGGGAGCTGGACAGATTATAGTGGTGTTTTTTATTGGCTCATTGCTGCTGCTTGTTGTATTCTAAAAAGAAATACACCTTGTTGGGATGATAATTGAGGCTGGGGAGATACATCATTTTATCACAAAAAAGGTGCAAAATGTTGTCTAATAAGGAATAGGTTTTAGGATGCCTTGGCGCTTTTTGTAAAAAGCAGAATGTTGTATTTTAACTTGACATTTTGTATAAATCTGAAATGTTTGTATTGACTTGTTAGACTGACATCAAACTGTTAATAAAAACACAAACTCAAAACATCAAAACTAGCGTCATGGTTGGTCTCACGTGGACTGTAGGTGAGCCGAATGAGTCTGTCCTTGTGGTCCACCTCCTATCTTCAGGTAGTCAATATTCATGATTCTCTCCATGGGCAGCTCTACATTGAGCACGCCTCCACAAAATCAGAACGGCAAACACATGCAAGTTAACCGAGCATAGACTGCAGCAGCATGATTACGGATATATCCCCGGAAACCTGCACACGCCAAGGTTCACCTGTACACCCTAGCGGGTCACTGACAGAATATCGGAATCACAAATAAGATGTGGACAGGATATCGTGTCAAAAATATTGAAGATGAAAATATTGAGAAGGTAAGTACAAATAGGTAACTATAGATTTACTATCCGTAACTCCACATCTATGCTCCTTGAAGATTTATATATATATATATTCACTGAAAAAACCATAGGTTTTAGGGACAGTTATAGTTGCTTGGACATTGCACTCGTACAAAACCCGTGAAATTCCCCCGTTATAGTTAGTTCAGCTAACTATAACTCGCGCCCCACAATGCACTGCTGATGACGTCACATATTACATCACTCATGACATGGTCAGTGACATCACTGATGACATCACTGATGACATCTCAAATGACATCACTGATGACATCACTGATGACATCATCCAGTGACTGTGTGTTTCTGTAAAGTTTAAATATGTTTAATATATATAGGGAAAGGCATATTGAAGAGTGAGTGGGTGTATAAGTGTCTGAATGGATGATTTAGTAGGTGCGTGACTAACTGTATAAGTGAGTGATTAAACTTATCTTACTGAACTGGGTGAATGTCTGTATCCGTCTGTCTGTTGCTGTGTAAGTGGCTGCATGGGTTTGTGAATAGCTACATGAGTGTCTATATGAGTTATTGATTGGTTGTCTGAGTATCTGTATGGGTGCCTGAGTGTTTGTGTGGGTGGGGTGTGTGCGACTCTGTACATAGATGTGTGAGTGGGTGATTCACTGGGTGCATGATTTGAAGAGTGCGTCTGTGATGGACTGCTTGGGTGGGTGAGTGTGTGTATGGGTGTGTTAGTGAGTGAATGTATATCTCAGTGGTACATGTGCGAGTAACTACATATGTAAAAGGCAGTATATATGTGTGTTAGAGTATTTAAAAGGCTATACGTGAGAGTGTGTGATTGTGAGAGTGGCTGTATGGATGCGTGTGTGCTTGTATCAGTTATTGTTTAAGAGCGTTAGAATGTGCTAGTATTTGTATGAGTAAGTGAGCTGGTGTGTGTATAACTGTATAGGTGAGTAAATGGGTGTGTGATTAATTTTTTGCATGACTGACTAGGTGTGTGAGTACCTCTATGGATGAGTGGCGGTGTGTCAGTGTTTACATAGGTGTATGAGTGCATATGATAGTCCTGTACTGAGTGACCGTAAGTATGAGTGACTGTACGGGTGAGTGAGTGGATGTGTGTGTAGACCTAAGAATCAGTGAGTGGGTATGTAGTTATTGGTGTTGGAGTGTCTTTGTTTTTGAGAATGGCAGTCTGTAATTTAGAGTGGGTGTATCAAAAGTTATATTAGGGTGTGAGAAGATGCATGAAATTATCACATGGTTGATGTCATCAGTGATGTCATTTGAGATGTCATCAGTGATGTCATCAGTGATGTCACTGACCATGTCATGAGTGATGTAATATGTGACGTCATCAGCAGTGCATTGCGGGGCGCGAGTTATAGTTAGCTGAACTAACTATAACGGGAGAATTTCACGGGTTTTGTACGAGTGCAATGTCCAAGTAACTATAACTGTCCCTAAAACCTATGGTTTTTCAGTGAATTTCAAAGGTTTTTAAATGCTAATTTCTAACTATAACGTGCCTGAAACCTATGGTTTTTTCAGTGAATTTCAAAGGTTTTTTAAATGCTAATTTCTAACTATAACATGTCTGAAACCTATGGTTTTTTCAGTGAATTTCAAAGGTTTTTTAAATGCTAATTCCTAACTATAACATGTCTGAAACCTATGGTTTTTTTCAGTGAATTTCAAAGGTTTTGTAAATGCCAATTTTTAAATGTATTAATTGTTATTTTTATTTTTTTCATACTGATTTACTACATTTTTTAAACTATTTATTTTTAGATATTTTATTTTTTAAATTACATTGTAATTACATTATACATTACATTACAAAATATACTTTCTCAAAATGAATTAATTTACTTTAAATACTTTGCAAATAGGCAATAGACTTTTAAGTACAGTAGTTACAGTTGTTGCAATGGGCAACACAATTTCAAACACAATGCAACATTGAGCTCAATGTGAATTTCTAGCTAAATGCAATTAGTTACTTTATGGATTACTTTTCTAACCACAGGACTGGATCCTAGATTCAGTCCTGGGACATCTCCTGTAAACAGTTGAGTAAAAGCGTTTTGGTTACAGTAGTGATTTTTAAGGAATATTATTGTATTTTAAAAGTTGACACTTTGAAACTTTTTCCCATAGAATCACCAATGTTATCCTATGGGAGGAAATTCACTTAGCAGGTAAGTAGTGTTATCGTGACTTTTTCTCACTCAGTGGTGGATCCTGGATCCAGCACTGGTGCATCGCCTGTAAACAGTTGAAAGAATGCGTTAAAGTCATACAGGCGATTTTTAAGGAATATTTGTAGTTTGTGAAAATCGACACTTTGAAACTTTTCTGCTGAAAACCAGACAATGGATTCCTATGGAAGGAAATACAAGTTACTGGTAAGTACGGTTAAAATTACTTTTCAGGGTCAGTGCTGGGCTAAAGATGCAGCACTGGGTTCTCTCCTGATAACAGGTGAGTAAATCGGAATTCGTATTTCGGCTGATTTTAGAGGAATATTTGTATGTTTCAAAAATCGACCCTTAGAAACTTTTTCAGCAAAAAGCAGGCAATGATATCCTATGGAAGGAAATTCAAGTTACTGGTAAGTACGGTTAAAATTACTTTTCAGGATCAGTACTGGGCTGAAAGATGCAGCACTGAGGTCTCTCCTGATAACAGGTGAGTAAATCGGAATTCGTATTTCGGCTGATTTTAGCGGAATATTTGCACAATGGTGAAGGGAGGGCGGGGCCTGAGGTGACATCTGTGCAAACGCGCCCCGTGGCGCGTTTTAAGTTGGGGATTAAGTCCCCTTTAATCATGAGGGTCCCTGAGGGCCAACTAGCCCACCAGGAACCTCCAGTATGCACCAGGGGCTGCGTTGCAGGAGACGTGTACAGAGGCCACACCCCTTTTTACACCTCTCTGCAAGGCAGCTCTGTGGAGCTTTTGGAAGTACATGGTGGGCTAGTTGGACTCCAGGGACCCTCAGGATTCAAGGGGACTTAATCCCCATCTTAAAACTACGCCACGGGGCCTGTTTGCACACATGTCACCTGAAGCCCCGCCCTCCCTTCACCACTGTGCAAACGCGCCCCGTGGCGCGTTTTAAGTCGGGGGATTAACTCCCTTGAATCCTGAGGGTCCCTGGGGGCCAACTAGCCCAACAGGTATATCCAAAAGCGCCACAGAGCTGTGTTGCAGAGGAGGTGTAAAAGGGCGTGGCCTCTTTACACCTCTCTGCAACGCAGCCTAGCGCATACTGGAGGTTCCTGGTGGGCTAGTTGGCCCCAAGACTGTTGAAGGGAATTACTTCCCCATCTGCAAACGCGCCAGGGCGCGTTTGCAGAGTGGTGAAGGAAGGGGCGGGGCCTGCGGCCCGATCGTTTTTTTTTTTGTTTGTTTTTTTCCCTGAAGGGGGCTGTGTGGCCCCCCTTCCTTTTCCTATTTTGGGCCCTGGGGACCCCATCCCCCAGGGCCTTATCCCTTTTTTTTTTTTTTTAAATTATACAGGAAGGGGCCGCGTGGCCCCCTCCCCTGGCCGAATCCTACCCGGGGACCCCATCCCCGGGGCAAGGCCACACTTTTTCATTAATTTTTAAGGAGGGGGCTGCGTGGCCCCCTCCTCAGGCCTCCTTTTGCCCCGGGGACCCCATCCCCCGGGGCAGGCCTTTTTATTTTTTTATTCTTTTAAAAAACTTATTTCTGGGGAGGGGCCGCGTGGCCTCCTCCCGAGCCCTACTGCCCGGGGACCCCATCCCCCGGGGCTGGCCTCTGGTTGGGGACTGTGGGGGGGTCCCCAAACCCCCCACAGTCCCGTCGGCTCCCCGCCTCCTGCGCGGGCATTGCTTTCCACATGGGGAGCAGCTAACATGCTGCTCCCCATGTGGAAAGCTAGTTATCTTTGGATATTGGAAGCGAGAGCAGGTTTCCCTGCTCTCTCTTCCAATATCCAAAGCAGTTCACAATGACAGGACGGGAGCCGCGAGGCTCCCGTCCTGTCATTGCAAACAGCAGTGTTTCGGGGGTAGGCACCCCAGGACACTGCAGGAGCCGGCCCTGGGGGTGGCGGTCCCCAGGGCCACCACAGGCTCCAGGAGGGGGCCGCGCGGCCCCCTCCCATCCAAATGCACAGCCCCGGGGAGGTGGTGGTCCCGGGGCTCGAGGTCCTTAACGGACCCCCATTTTCAATTTTGTTAGTGCCCCGGGAGGTGGTGGTCCCCGGGCCGTGTGGGCGGGCTGGAGCCCCCACACATGTTAATTTAATAAATAAAGAAGCCCCGGGAGGTGGTGGTCCCGGGGCTGCGGGAAGGCTCAGAGCCCTCCCGCTACTTTCAAATAAAGCCCCGGGGGTGGCGGTCCCCGGGGCTTGGGGGCCCTTAGAGGCCCCCATACATAAAATAACCCCCCAGCATGCCCCGGGACTTGGCCCACCCGAGGCAAATTTATCGAAGCGCGGGAGACACCGCTTCGATTTTTTTTTTTTGCAGGATCCGCGCACCCTGAGCGCATCCTGCCGATTTAAAAAAAAAAAATGCTTTTGCCCAGGGGGTCCTTGTGGGACCCCTGAGCAGGCCTAGGGGTTAGGGTGTTTCTACCCTGCCCCCTTTGTGCGTTTTGCGCACTTGTTTCTTTTTTTCTCGGCGGGATCCGCGCACCTTAAGCGCATCCTGCCGATTTTTTTAAAAAATGCTTTTTCTGCCCAGGGGGTCCTTGTGGGACCCCTGAGCAGACCTAGGGGTCAGGGTGTTTCTACCCTGCCCCCTTTTGCGCTTTGCGCACTTGTTTCTGTCCCTCGGTTCTACCGAGGGACAAAATGGCTGCCAACACTTCTTGATTTGGAGTGTTGACAGCCAATTAGCATGCAGCTCGTGATCGGGAGGGTACGCGGATCCGACGCGCCCATAGATATATATGTGATTTTAATTGTGAATTTCTCAGGAACTACTGAACGGATTTACACCATTTTAGCAAAAGGCACCAGTCTGAACCAAGGGCTACCTCTTTGCCAAATTTGGGGTAATTCCGTTCAGCAGTTCAGGCTGTAGCTGCGACTAAAGGTTCCTATGGAAAAATGAATGGGAAAACGCGTTTTGGGACCCCCTTTTTCTCGGCCCTCGCTTGACGTATCACCCGAGACTTTCAGGGTAGGAGCGGACCGGAGCGCCCCAACAAGTTGGAAGCTTTCGCGAAGGTCGTCAACCGGCGCCAACGTTATTGCAAATAGAATGTCGCGGATTTCCTATGGATAATAGGTCCTAACTATAACTATCTACTGGCGACCGCCAGTAGATATATATATATATATATATATATATATATATATATATATATATATATATAGATTGTCAAAGTACATACATTTGGAGCTGTATTTGGTAAAACTTTACTTTCCTATAGACTATTATCGTCACACTTTTTTGTCCCCAATATTCCTGACACAATATTTTGTCCACATCGAATTGTTTCTCCGATATTTTGTCTGCACACGCACCCTAGCATGTAAGAGTCATTGTTTGAGGACATCTTTTGGAAGTCATAGAAATGACATCTGTGAAAGTTGTTCCTCCTTATTTATTTATTTATAAAGTTTTATAGCGCGAACATTACCCGAGCGGGTATCAGAGCGCTTTTCAGGTGAGACGCAGTAAGTAATATGTGAGAAACAGCGGTACAAGCTGTGAAAAACAGCAAATTGCAGAAAGTAACCACAATGCATAACTTCAACAAGGCAAATGATATACATATGGGAGGAATAAGAGCCCAGGATAATGTAATTAGGGTAGCCGTGTGTTCATAAGAAGTGATTTCACTTCTTTTTTGAATGCTGGATTAGAAGGGATCAGTGTGGTAGGGAGTTCAGCATTTTTGGGGCGATTCCTGAGAAGGCTCGTTTGAAAGTTTTCTTTTTATGGAATATCTGTGGTTTTAGCAGCAGGGTGCTGTTACTTCTAGAGCATCTATCTTCACCAGATAATTCAAATTTTTGTGCCAAGTATTCTGGTGTGTTGTAGTGTAAGGCTTTGTGAGTCACGCAAGCAAGCTTTAGTTGTATTCTTGCCTCATAAGGAAGCCAGTTCAGGGATTTTAGATCCGGGGAGATGGGCAGGGCCGGACTGGGAACCAAAACCGGCCCTGACAAAGTGCTCGGCCAGCCCCCCGGGGGGGTTGGGGGAGTGGCCGAGCTACTTGCTAGAGCCGGTTTCGGACGATTTTGTTACAGGGGCCGATATTGCAGCTATGCCGCAAAAAATGGCCCTGTAACAAAAACGGCCCCCCAGGGGCCCAAAACCGGCCCCCACCCTGGCAGCCCACTGGAGAAATGCCCGGTGCCCGCTACAGCCAGTCCGGCCCTGGAGATGGGTTTGTTTCTTTTAGTTCCAGTGGCGAGTATGGCAGCAGCATTAAGCGAGGCCCTTAGAGGCGCCAGCATGGATCTAGGAAGACCACAATGAGTTGCACTTCCATAATCCAATCTTGGAATGACTAAGGCTTCTTCCCAAATATTCCTCTGCTTCGTTTTAAACCCCTTCTTTTGAAGCATGGCGGGTCTGCACAGTGACCGTGCTCTGTGTGCATCACCTGTTTGTTAAAAGGTCTTTGTTGTGAGCTTGACGTGGAATCCTCAAGGTCATTTGCAGCATATTTTGTGCCTGCAAATAGTCAGAGGTTGGGTTATTCTTTCTGAATTTTCATGAAGTTAATTTGTTTCTGAGTGGATGTCCCAATGCCATTGCTTATTTGGATATTTCCTTGCACATGTTCCAGTCCGCATTACTCAATGCTGGTCATTGATGTCTACGTAGAAATCACATCGGCGCTTCTTAACACCACTGCAGCCATCACATTGCAGGACCATGGCTGAAGGACAGTGGCACACTAACTGCATCAGATGTCTCTCTTGGTAATAAAGGGTCATCAGTAGGCACAGCTTGTCCTTCATGGACCACATTGCCCTCATCTGTTTCTTCTGTGGTGATAGAAGGGTGACAGAGGGAGTTGCATCATCCTCCCGGACACCGGTGTCTTCAGATGTCTCTTCTAGTTGAGGTAGAAAAGTGACAGTAGGTATCACATCTTCTGCCTGGGCCTCATTGTCCTCCGATCTCTCTTCTGGTGGTGGCAGAAGGGTGAAAGTAGGCATCACATGTCCTTCCTGGGCCTCGTTGATCTCAGATGTCTCTTCTGGTGGTGGTAGAAGAGTGACAGTAGTAGACACGTCTCTGTACTGGACCTTGTTGCCCTCGTATGTCTCTTCTGGTGGTGGCAGAAGGGTGAAAGTAGGTATCGCATCTGCTTACTGGACCTCGTTGTCCTCAGATGTCTCTTCTGGTGGTGGTAGAAGAGTGACAGTTGGAGTCTCATCTCCTTACTGGACCTTGTTGCCCTTGGATGTCTCTTCTAGTGGTGGTAAAAGAGTGACAGTAGGAGTCACATGTGCTTCCTGGACCTTGTTGGCTTCAGATGTCTCTTCTGATGGTGATAAAAGCAGTGGCGGCTGGCACAAGTAAGAGAGGTGAGGTGAGGTGGGGTGGAGGGAGGTTAAGTCGACAGACGACAAGATAGGTAACATTAAATAAAAAATAAGTAAAACCACTTACTTTGCCGTCGCCGCATTGCCAAAAGGTAAATGGCTGCAGAACATGCATGTGCATTGTACCTTTGGCCAACCGCCTGTAGAAAACGAGCAGAAGCACAGTGGCCATTTAGGCTTGGGCAGTTACACAAAACAAGATTAATTGTCTGTGGTAGCAAGAACAACAAAAAGCGGCTATTCATAGTTGGACTGTAAAACAAAGTAAGTACAATCACCGGTTGAAAGAAAAATAGGACCACCATTTTGGATTGGGGTCCATCTATCACGGAGAAACACTTGACATAAACAATCTGAAACATTGGCAGCTATGCACTCGGACGCCGCACTGCTGTAAATGCAGCTTCGTTGGTTGCGGTCACTTACCTGCTTCACCCTCAGTGCGCAGGTGGTCAAGCCGTTGCTAAGATGCGTGATTAATGTATGTTAATGCAGTGATGCGGGCCACCACATTAAAATGCGTTAGTCTAATGCCTGATGTATGGAACTTGGCAGGGCTGGTCATCAGGGGCACCCTACAGAATTCCACATTTCCCTGATATAAACCATTGTATTGGGCAGTATTAGTCCAAATGCTTACATTGGATCAAACACGAATTACAACCCCCAGAATGCATTAGGTGGTAATTGGAAACCCAGGACTGGATCGTGATGTGTTTATGACATGGAGCCCTGTGGTAACCATGCCTAGTGCCCCGAAAGTGATGGTGCATAACTGGCAAGGAGGCGCCCAGAGGGCCCATCACAAGACGCTTTGCGGCAGGACAAACGGACCAAGAGTCTCCCTGTACCTGAGAGAGTCTCCCTGTACCTGAGAGAGTCTCCCTGAACCTGAGAGAGTCTCCCTGAACCTGAGAGAGTCTTCCTGAACCTGAGATTCTTCCTGAACCTGAGAGAGTCTTCCAGAACCTGAGAGAGTCTCCCTGAACCTGAGAGAGTCTCCCTGAACCTGAGAGAGTCTCCCAGAACCTGAGTCTCCCTGAACCTGAGAGTCTCCCTGAACCTGAGTCTCCCTGAACCTGAGAGAGTCTTCCAGAATCTGAGAGAGTCTTCCAGAACCTGAGAGAGTCTCCCTGAACCTGAGTCTCCCTGAACCTGAGCGAGTTTAGTCTCCCTGAACCTGAGAGAGACTCCCTGAACCTGAGAGAGTCTCCCTGAACCTGAGAGAGTCTCCCAGAACCTGAGTCTTCCAGAACCTGAGAGAGTCTTCCAGAACCTGAGAGAGTCTTCCAGAACCTGAGTCTCCCTGAACCTGAGCGAGTCTCCCTGAACCTGAGAGAGTCTCCCTGAACCCGAGAGAGTCTCCCTGAACCTGAGCGAGTTTAGTCTTCCTGAACCTGAGAGAGTCTCCCTGAACCTGAGAGTCTCCCTGAACCTTAGCGAGTTTAGTCTTCCTGAACCTGAGAGAGTCTCCGAGAACCTGAGAGTCTCCCAGAACCTGAGAGAGTCTTCCAGAACTTGAGTCTTCCAGAACCTGAGAGAGTCTTCCAGAACCTGAGAGAGTCTTCCAGAACCTGAGAGTCTCCCTGAACCTGAGAGAGTCTCCCAGAACCTGAGTCTCCCTGAACCTGAGAGAGTCTCCCTGAACCTGAGAGTCTCCCTGAACCTGAGATTCTTCCAGAACCTGAGAGTCTCCCTGAACCTGAGTCTCCCTGAACCTGAGTCTCCCTGAACCTGAGAGTCTTCCAGAACCTGAGAGAGTCTTCCAGAACCTGAGAGAGTCTTCCAGAACCTGAGAGTCTTCCAGAACCTGAGAGAGTCTTCCAGAACCTGAGAGTCTTCCAGAACCTGAGAGAGTCTTCCAGAACCTGAGAGAGTCTTCCAGAACCTGAGAGAGTCTTCCAGAACCTGAGAGTCTCCCTGAACCTGAGAGTCTCCCTGAACCTGAGAGTCTCCCTGAACCTGAGAGTCTCCCTGAACCTGAGCGAGTCTCCCTGAACCTGAGAGAGTCTCCCTGAACCTGAGAGAGTCTCCCTGAACCTGAGAGAGTCTTCCTGAACCTGACAGTCTCTCTGAACCTGAGAGAGTCTCCCTGAACCTGAGAGAGTCTCCCTGAACCTGAGAGTGTCCCTGAACCTGAGAGAGTCTACCAGATTCTGGGAGAGTCTCCCTGAACCTAAGAGAGTCTCCCTGAACCTGAGAGTCTCCCTGAACCTGAGAGAGTCTCCCTGAACCTGAGAGAGTATCCCTGGACCTGAGAGAGTCTTCCAGAACCTGAGAGAGTCGTCCAGAACCTGAGAGAGTCTTCCAGAACCTGAGAGAGTCTCTCTGAACCTGAGAGTCTTCCTGAACCTGAGTCTTCCAGAACCTGACATTCTCCCTGAACCTGAGAGAGTCTCCCTGAACCTGAGAGAGTCTCCCTGAACCTGAGAGCGTCTCCCTGAACCTGAGAGAGTCTTCCTGAACCTGAGAGTCTTCCAGAACCTGACAGTCTCCCTGAACCTGAGAGTCTTCTAGAACCTGAGAGTCTCCCTGATTCTGAGAGAGTCTCCCTGAACCTGAGAGAGTCTCCCTGATTCTGAGAGAGTCTCCCTGAACCTGAGAGAGTCTCCCTGAACCTGAGAGAGTCTTCCTGAACCTGAGAGTCTTCCAGAACCTTAGAGAGTCTCCCTGAACCCGAGAGAGTCTCCCTGAACCTGAGAGAGTCTCCCTGAACCTGAGAGAGTCTCCCTGAACCTGAGAGTCTCCCAGAACCTGAGTCTCCCTGAACCTGAGAGAGTGTTCCTGAACCTGAGAGAGTCTTCCAGATTCTGAGAGAGTCTCCCTGAACCTGAGAGAGTCTCCCTGAACCTGAGAGAGTCTCCCTGAACCTGAGAGAGTCTTCCTGAACCTGAGAGAGTATCCCTGAACCTGAGAGAGTCTCCCTGAACCTGAGAGAGTATCCCTGAACCTGAGAGAGTATCCCTGAACCTGAGAGAGTCTCCCTGAACCTCAGGGTCTTCCTGAACCTGAGAGAGTCTCCCTGAACCTGAGAGAGTCTCCCTGAACCTGAGAGCGTCTCCCTGAACCTGAGAGAGTCTTCCTGAACCTGAGAGAGTCTTCCAGAACCTTAGAGAGTCTCCCTGAACCTGAGAGAGTCTCCCTGAACCTGAGAGTCTCCCTGAACCTGAGAGTCTCCCAGAACCTGAGTCTCCCTGAACCTGAGAGAGTGTCCCTGAACCTGAGAGAGTCTTCCAGATGATTCTGAGAGAGTCTCCCTGAACCTGAGAGAGTCTCCCTGAACCTGAGAGAGTCTCCCTGAACCTGAGAGAGTCTTCCTGAACCTGAGAGAGTATCCCTGAACCTGAGAGAGTATCCCTGAACCTGAGAGAGTATCCCTGAACCTGAGAGAGTCTCCCTGAACCTCAGGGTCTTCCTGAACCTGAGAGAGTCTCCCTGAACCTGAGAGAGTCTCCCTGAACCTGAGAGAGTCTCCCTGAACCTGAGAGCGTCTCCCTGAACCTGAGAGCGTCTCCCTGAACCTGAGAGTCTTCCAGAACCTGAGAGTCTTCCAGAACCTGAGAGTCTCCCTGATTCTGAGAGAGTCTCCCTGATTCTGAGAGAGTCTCCCTGAACCTGAGAGAGTCTCCCTGACCCTGAGAGAGTCTCCCTGAACCTGAGAGAGTCTTCCAGAACCTGAGAGAGTCTCCCTGAACCTGAGAGTCTCCCTGAACCTGAGAGAGTCTCCCTGAACCTGAGAGAGTCTTCCTGAACCTGAGAGAGTCTCCCTGAACCTGAGAGAGTCTTCCTGAACCTGAGAGTCTTCCAAAACCTGAGAGAGTCTCCCTGAACCTGAGAGAGTCTCCCAGTCTGATCCTCGTGTTGACATAACAATCCCTCTCCAAATCACACAATTTCCCAGATTTCTCGGATAGGGGTGCACGTTCTGGGGGTGAGGAACACCCCGTCGGTGGATCGAGGGGGGGGGTCTCTAAACATGTGAGGCCTGTGAAGCTGAATATCAGAGTGACTGTCAAGGGAGAGCGCGCGAGATCCCAGGCCTAACTGGACGAGTAGGCACTCCTGGGAGCACCGCTGCTGACTCCATGGAGGAAAGGCAACGTCAGAGGCAGGGAGGGGGGGGCAGAAGATAGCTGCGCCACCCTCTTGGAGCCACACCATTGACACCTCAAGGTGCAATGACTTAAGTCTTCACCATATGGGGCCCTTTTTAGGTTTACGACAACCCTGGATGTGCTTCCCCGTAAGTTGACAGGTCTGCGTCTACTTGGGGTACAGCGTTCACCTAAGTTCCTTCGCATACTCATGTCATAATGAGCAGACACTCATGTCATAATGAGCAGACACTCATGTCATAATGAGCAGACACTCATGTCATAATGAGCAGACACTCATGTCATAATGAGCAGACACTCATGTCATAATGAGCAGACACTCATGTCATAATGAGCAGACACTCATGTCATAATGAGCCGATTGATCTCATGTTTATGTAAATGTGGCCCTTTATTGTTCTTTTATTACTTTACTTCTCTTCATATCCATCATTAGTTAGTACTTTACGTCTGTATCTAGGATGGTATTAAGTGGTGATCATGGCCTGTTCTTTTTTTGAAAAACCAATAAAGAATTGAGATACAAATATAAAGCCTTCCCCAGGTGCCTCTTGTTAGCACACTCCCTAAATACCTTCCTGTAAATGTGCACCCCCCCCTGGCACAGCAGTTTTCCTTACGTTATATTAATTCACTCCAGGACAGGTCACCGTGCAGCATTAAATGAACACTCCCCCCACATTCCACCCTGCAGCATTAAATGAACACTCCCCCCACATTCCACCCTGCAGCATTAAATGAACACTCCCCCCCAACTTCCACCCTGCAGCATTAAATGAACACTCCCCCCACATTCCACCCTGCAGCATTAAATGAACACTCCCCCCCACATTCCACCCTGCAGCATTAAATGAACACTCCCCCCACATTCCACCCTGCAGCATTAAATGAACACTCCCCCACATTCCACCCTGCAGCATTAAATGAACACTCCCCCACATTCCACCCTGCAGCATTAAATGAACACTCCCCCACATTCCACCCTGCAGCATTAAATGAACACTCCCCACATTCCACCCTGCAGCATTAAATGAACACTCCCCCCACATTCCACCCTGCAGCATTAAATGAACACTCCCCCCACATTCCACCCTGCAGCATTAAATGAACACTCCCCCCACATTCCTAAGTTTGAAGCTGTTCACCTACCTCTTGTTGGTAGTTGTCCACCGTGAAAAAGCACGCGTTTACTCCCGTGAAAGGCAGGAGTACGTGTAACTGTACGCGTCTTTCCATGATAGCCACGGGAAGGGATCAGATCAGAGCAATATTTAACTGAGGTTTAGAGCAAATGATTTCTGATCAAAAACAAATATTTCCTATGCGAAGAAACTAAAACAAAGCCGTCCATTGAGAAATGCACAATTTCCAGCTGCAAACTGTGCACGTGACGTTTACTGTGTGGAGTTCTGGGGGTCTCCGACTGGCGCTGACCCCCAAGAGTCCTGCTGGGAATTGTGAAACCTTTAACAGTCAGACATCTATGTCAAACCCAGGAGCCATTTCACGGTTCGTATTTTCAACTCTCTGTCGCTAACTTTTAATTTTCTGTCTTAGACCCAGTGTGCTCAGACAGACATCTCCCAGGTCTGTCCTCTCTCTCTTTTCCACATTCCGCTGAGGAAACATGGAAAAAGCACCGTAATGATCATATAACTGTTACTTTTCTACTGAAAACAAACATGTCTCAAATGTCCCATCAACCACAGACATTGTCTTATTTAAGGTTCGACAGTAAGAGGTGATTGTCATATAGTGTTATATATGTATAGGATGGAAACTGAAGGAGTGTCTAATTACAAACCCTTTTAGTGTTCTGGCGAGTAAAAGATGAACCCCTGCCCCAAGCCCACCGACGCACATGCACCATACACTGGCCCTATCCCGTTACTGCTGGTCCCCCGTCACTCGTGGGGGCCTGTAAGGGGACCCAGGACGTCGACGGCGCTGATCCGCCTGTGAGTCTGAAACTGCCCCCTCACAGGGGATCTTCTCGCCGTGGCACCCCTCGCCCTCCCGGCTCACCTTTCCTGCCAGAGACCCCGAGGGGTCGAGAGCCGGTGTCACTCCCCCGGTGCCGGGGGTCTTACACAGGTCCCCGTTGTGCACCCCCTTATCAGCCTCGGCCATCTACAGGATCCGTTACAGGAGGGACACAGGAGTCAAGCACCCGAGGCAGCCCCTGGCTCAAACAATGGTCAACACAGCGCCCCCCTCCCCCCCCGGGCTGCCCCCGACAGGAAGGTGTGGGGCGAAGGCCCTGGCCTGGTTATCCCACCCGAGCCCAGGAGAGCTGTAACTCACAGGTCAGGAAACCGGTGACACAGAAAGGGCACCGTGAGGGCATCACAGGGCCACCCACTGGAGCCCACAGGCTGAGCCAGCGACAGGGTGCACCCATGGCGGCCCACAGGCAGAGCCAGCAACAGGGTGCACCCATGGCGGCCCTCGGCGTTACGAAGAGGTGCAGCGCCGAGCCTAGGACTGCATAGCGCCTGGTAGGAGCACCTGTGGCCCTGCTTAGCACATCAGGCCTTATTTACACTCGATCGAGGCACAGCAGCGACACAGGCCTTCCTGCTGCTGCCGTGCGTCAAAGAGAAGGGCAGGAATGCGCCGTATCCAGAAGATACGGCGCATTCTTGTACTTCTCCCCTGTGCCGGCGCACAAACAGCAGCCGTGCGTCTCCGCAGACACCCTTGCGCCATGGTGCCAGGGTGCCTGCGTTGTGGGGATGATTGTAGTCGTGCAGAATGCAGCACACATAGAAAGAACAAAACACGAGGACGAATAAAAGCAATTCTCCTCGTTGCGCCACGCCAACGCCTCCCTAGGATTCTGACGCATTCCCGGGTTTACGACACTTTGTAAATCTGGGAACGTGTCTGGTTCCATGGTTGTAGCGTGAGAACACCCACAACAACATCCATGGGACGCCCCTTTCATGCAGAGTAATGCGTGAAAGGGACACGTATGTGCAAGGCCATGAAAAGTCACGCAGGTGACTTTACAGGGCCTTGTAAATATGGGCAGGCACACTGCGACTCCGGGGAGTCTAAAAAAGTGATGCACCGGCGGCGCAAGGGGCTTGTAAATAAGCCCTTAGTTACTTAGACTGCTGCTCAGACTCCTCTGCTCCAAGTGTCACAGACCTACGATTTCCCAGATACCGCTCAATGCACGGAACACCACAGCATCAGCACACCAGCAGGTCTCCGCTGACAGCAGCGGCGCTCTCAAGACGCTGACTTGGAAAAGCGCCTGCAGAAGAATGATGTCAGAACTCACATACTCACTCTTTTACATTCATCTCAGTGGCTTAACCACCCACTTCAGAATACCCTATATGTCACGCATGCTTTCACTGCCCCTGTTCTGTGAGGGAGGGAAGCTTGCACTGCTGCTGCCCGATTTGTACCTGCCCTGTGATGGGAAAGGCTTGTGCTGATGCATCTGTCCTCTTACATTAGGAAGTTTGCACTGTTTCTGCCCAAGGTGCACCTGTTCTATGAAGAGGGGTGTTTCCAGGGCTGCTGTCCTATCTTCTGAAATTAAAATATTCTGAATGCTCTTGCCTAACGTGTCCAAGTCAGTCAGAAGCTCTTGTTGGACCCAGGACAAACACTAGTTGCAGAGCCCTGACCCAGAGACTCTGGTTCCAATCACAGCTGCCCAGTTTGGTCAAACTGTGTGACCCTGGGCAATTACTTTTCTTCCTTCAGCCTCTTTTTCAACCATCTTCACATAAGAGAGCACCTTGAAATAATTTAGTTCAGGATGTGCACTGTGCAAATACCTCTCTCACATATGGAGTAATCGACCATAATGTTGCTTCATCAATAACACCATTAAAGGCCTTGTACAGGTGGCACTAGACAACTGACCTGTCTCTGGGGTCATCCTACCCTAGCTTCCAGCACCAGGACATTTCTTTCTAAGTATCTGTACGCCTAACACATTTCATTCATTCACTAATAAAATTGTCATTAGGGCAGAAGGGGAAAGAATGTGATACCCATCCAGGATCGGAACTGCACAATGTCTAATCAGGAAACCTGGTTTCAATCTAAACTTGATCAAACAGTGTGACCCTAGGCAATTACTTTTCTTCCCTGTGCTTTCTTTTCCATGATCGGTGGATCTGAGTGCGCCTTCAACTATTTCACTTGTTCAGCAATTTCTCTTGTGTATGATTTAATAGGTCCTAATATTCTCTATAGGAGTGATCCAGCGCGATATTAGAAAACAGCATTCATACACTAGATACTCACTTGGGCCCATACATTCATACTACGCTAATACTTACGCTGGGTTTTATCAGTTGTTACTCTCTATCAAAATCCCTGCTACCAATTACCTTCCGATTGAAGAGTAATGACTTACCAATGAATCCTTTGCTAATTGGGAAATTTTAAATGAGTGACATTCATTATAGTACATAATCCTGAAATAACCACTGAGTCAGGAAGTTTTAAATTGTTTATCTAAAGATTTAGCAGAGTAAAATACAGAGCCACATGGTACTTAATCGCAATACCCAAGATTAAGCATAGAAATGATTATTGCTAATCAATGACGGTGTTTAAAGAAAAGGAGAAGATAGAGACAGCAGCGCAACTAAAGGTTGCATTATATTTACCTAAGTGAGAGAACCAAACCCCTTAGCCAAGGAGTTGAAAGAATAGGACCCAGGAAGGATGAAGAGCAAAGACCTCCTCCAGGATCAGGACAGGACCGGTGACCTCTCTACAACGACGCCTGCGTCGTTCCCCTCTCTGATACTCGGCTTCTCCTCGATTCTCCCGTGCCTTCCTTCTAATGGACTCTGCCGCCCCCTCCTCAGGACCTCTTCTGGACAGGAATTCAGTCAGCAACCGATCAGCTTGGCGGTCTGGAGCTAAGCGCGCTCTGGCAGCATGGACGCCTGTTCTTCGTGAAACGCATGTTCTGACTAATTAACTAATGCTATATTCTATTATACCCTTCTACGCCCATGTACCTCCCCTTAATGTTACTAAAATATGGGACCACTACTTCTGATTGGACAGGGACAGGGGGTGGATTCTCGCACCATATCAATTTGACCTAAATTGTAAAGCCTATTGTCTTTACGTTCCCACCCCTTCAAATTAATACATTCGCTTTATTTCCCACCCGTCTCATGACAAATGTAAACCAATTTTCATAGACAATGTGTCAATATGCAACAGGAAAGCCAAAATACAGCATCTTCGGCCATCGGGTCACGGCCTTGGACTTCGTCCAGATTGACTTCATTTGGCAGGCACACAGGACAAATGCGCAGAACCATTTGCCTCTCGAGTTTCAGAACACCAACCCAGGCCCAAGTTTACGAACTAATAAAAGTGCAAGAAGAAAATATTAGAATCACAAATAAAATGTTTCACTGTATGCCCACTTTTTCTATTCTATTCCCATTTAATTATATACTCTAACCCGCGTTAATAGCGTTAGGAAACAACAATTTAGTAATGACATGAAAGCAAGCTGAAGCATGTGAAAACATCAAGCAGCCATTTTAATGCACACTGCGCAGAAGCAGAAGTTTCCCACCAAGCAAAGAAAGACGTCACACCATGTGATATGGTTGCGACATGCGCATTGAGTTTTTCCGCGCATAGCGGCCATTTTGAATTACAAACAAGCGTTATTCATTAGTAAAACACATAGGCAAGCATCCCTTTCTTTTGTGTCGTGAATGCAAAGGTTAGTATTAACAATACAAGTTTAATAAATTAATACTGTGAGGAGGATTGAATACAAGCAAGTTTCATTTATGAAACCTTGCTCCATCAGGAGAAACAAGACATCTGAAATGCCTCTTGAGTCATTAATAAAACTCTCAGAAAGGAAATGGAATGGTTCACTAATTCTAATACAGGCCTCTCAGTGCAGTGATATAATCTAAGGTGCTAAAGTGAAATGACCCACAATACACTTAAACTTCACACCTCCACTATAAATAAAATGGCCGTCAGCGACATTTGCAGCAGGTTAGTAGGTCCAGGAAGAGCTAAGAGCTGCGCTCCTCAGCCTCTTCTCTGCTGATTTTCCAGACAGGACGCAACACAGACGGGGCTGCTCAGAATAATGCGACCAAGTTATCACTGCCTCACTACCACTCCCCTAGGGTCACAGGCAGCGAGGCGGGGGATGCTTTGGTGTTGGACATGTGCCTTATGGTCTTAAGGCCTATGCACCCCTCCTCCTACACCCAGTCCGCTGAGAGTGTGGCTTGGCATCATGGGCGTGGCCTGTTTCATAGCGCAGACCACGAATACAGTGACTCACCCTGTGAAGCACGCTGCGCATTCTGACAGCCTTACCAATAGCACGTTGTAAAGCCTCTACTAGGAGTGAGGCCTAAGGAAATTTGCCCCATTGCCCCCCCACCCCCCTGTCTTTCTGAGACTGGTGAACATGCCACATGAAGCATGGACTATTTCACAATACTTGATATGAAATGCTTATATTCCTGAGGAAAATGCCTGACCCCATAGGGGAAATATTTGAGCACCGAAACATGATGATGGAAAATACAAGTGTGGTCTGTTGATATGCTTACATTTTTTAATCTTGTGGTAGGGAGACACCAGTAAACAACATTTTAGCTCACAGACACACAGACCTAAGTGATATAACTGCACCCTAACTAGGGACTCCATAGCGAGGAGACTGTCCAGGCAGTGAACAGTGGTGCTCGTGAATGGGTCCCAGTGCAAGATATGGAACCCACGTATGAAGAGTACCACACCAGGTAGGCGAGTGTTCATCATCCTAGATGAGTTCTTGAATTTATTTTAATTCCAGAAGAGGTTTGGCGGTTTCGTTCAGATGATTTGTACATCTTGTAATTCTATAGAAATTGTACAGCAGACCTTTAATGCCTCGCATTAACTCTTTAGTGTATTAGCTATCTGTGTTGTACCTGTCCTGTATGTGGAAGAGAATCGTGTTATGTTTTTTAATTTTTTTGTGAGTTTTTTATAGTGCAAACTTGACCGGGAGGTATCAGAGCGCTTTACATGAGCACCAGTTACGTTACAGACGGACACATTCATTTTTGTTAGGCACGGGGAGATTACGTGATTTGCCCAGAATAACAAAATGTTGAGCGTCCCTGCCGAGACTTGAACCCGGTTCCTCAGCTCCGAGGTCGACCACCCTAGCCATTAGGCCACATTTCCTCCCCATGTTCCTTCTACTACTGCCACATGTCCTTAACTTTTTATCTCTGTTAGAGAAGGTTGTGCTGCTGTTATCCATGTTGTACCTTTGTATTTGTGCAGATTCATATTGTCAATGCTTGTTTAAAGGTATAGTTTCAATGAAACAAAATATGTGAGCAGAGCTTATTTTTATATTTATGTGTGGAACAACATACCTGACAAGTCGCCAATTCTAGGGTTTTAGCTGTTATATTGGAGGAAGTGGTTTAGCCCATTTTCACTTTCTCTGCAGGGGTGTTCCATGTGCAACCGCTCCCTCCTGAGTCCCGATAGTCATGACCTGTGACGTAGGGACAGAGGGTTTAAATAAAGCAATTCTGAGGCGTTACCTCAGTGTGTGGTGTTTGTGTCACGTCGTTGCTATACTGTAATTACAGGCATATTCCTATCGAGGCAAACCGCACCGTGCAACCACTGGCGACGAGGGCGGTTCCAACCCGTCTCTTACCTCGTCTGCTTCACGAGTCGGAAGCTGTCCATGCTGGAGGTCCTCTGTGGTTCGTGTCCGGAACCGGTTTTGGCCGCCGGTGTCATATTGTGGATGGCAACACCGCGCCGAGAAGCCAAAGATCTCGCTGCTTTAGTCTCCTGTTCCTGGGACCAGCTGCTGTGTCGCGTGCACTCTCTCCGGTGCATCGCGCTACCGCTCCCCAGCTGTTTCAAGGCCGCAAACTGTGCGGCCCGTGTGTCGCGCATGCCCTCTGATGAGCCTGCCCCACCCATCCTGCTGCTCCCAGCGGCTTCGTCCTTGACTGCCTGACTAACTGCAGGGGCCCCGTGCAGTCTTCGTCCAGCCCACTCCAGGTGGATAAGGGGCATGGCTTAAGTTTCACTATACTGTGGTAGTTTGGTTTTTCTCCTCCCTGTGCAGAGGCCATTTTCGAAGGCGTTTTCTTCCTCTTTGCACCAACGGTGCTCCTAGGCAGCCACCAGGTTGATGACCTCTGTTTATACCTGCTGACACACACACAGCGACGCCTGGCTGTACATGTGGGACCTGCTGGGTGACACGGTACCCTGGGCTAATTTTGTTGCGCACCATGAGTGATAAAAGACAATACCTCCAATAACTCTACATCTGGCAAGGGGAATAAGTGACTAGAGCTACTCATCTTCATATTCCCGTCTGTTTTTAGGTCGAGCCTCGAGTAGCACGCAAGCGCTGCTCTGCGAGACTTTAAGTTAGGGGCTTTTAAAAGCTGACCAGACGCTCGTGCGTCATGGCCTTTTCCCTGCGGTTACCCGCACGGCAGACATCTGTTTCCAATTATTGTGCCCAGACGCGGGCGCGATAATTGAAACCACATGTCTCGCTTTGGCGCGCGCGTGCCCACCACTCGTTTAGATTTGTCTTTGCTTCATTCAAATCACACAGTTCACCAAGGCTTCCGTTGATATAGCAGGTAGATATTTATTAAAAATAACGAGACAAGCAGACGTGCAAGCTGGACTAGGGCGCAGAAAGGTCGCTGTAACCAGACGCTAATTTTAACAACCCTGTCGAGACTGCGCTGCCTGTAGAAGGAATTGTTTCATTCGTCCAGCTCCCCCTGCTTTTCTTAAACCCTTTCCTTCTGCTATATTCAGGGCCTCTCCTCGCGCCCTCTTTTCCCAGCTTGCCACCCTGCCCCCGCCCTGCCGTTCACACCCTTTCTCACAAGAACCAGAGGGATTTTACAACTGTGCGCAGTCGACGAAGACTTTGTTTGAATGCCTAGCTGCTGCTGGTTATTTTTGATCTAAGGTAACGTCAATTAATTTTTGTTGGAACATTTGCTTAGAGCTGCATGTAATCGAATCATCTTTTCTGGTGAAACTTTGGAAAACATATGTGAAAATACTCTTTCAGCTTGCCGGTAACCGGGGCCTGTGTGTGTTTTTATTTTTTACGGGGAAAAATGCTTTGCGTGAAAAAAGTCAGAAAAGATGTCAGCAGGAACTGGTTCAAGCAGGAAAATGTCTCATAGCAAGGCATTTTCTTAACGAACCAGTCTCTTGCAGGTCACTGAGCATTCCTGCTCTCCATGCATAACTTGAATAACGTCTGTACTTCGAAGCCTACAAGCGCATGGCCAGAAATCAGTTTTTCCTTTCCATACAGTCCTTGCTACCAAGGCCGATCCTATCACTACACGATACAAATGAAAGGACAAATCGGCCACCCTGGGAAACAAAACCAATCCGGCGGTGTAAAATATTGCCCCCAATAAGTAGCATCATGCCCAGAATGTAGCAACCAGAGCAGGCCTTTACATTTTAAGCCACTAAAAGCACAGTGTTCCTTAGGCAGGCTGCTGTTAATAATGTAAACAGATGGCTTAGGGTCACGCTTGCGCACCTGAAGCTGAGACTACATCATGGGAGTGATTTGCACAGATGCCAAAGGCAGGGGTGCAAGCCTGGGCCCCAGGGCTACTGATTAACTGAGGCAAAAACAAAATAATGGCACTCACATAATGGAAGGAAACTCAAATCCCCGAAGCCTGGTGTTTCATCCTCATTAGGTGGGAAAGTATCTACACCTGCCTCAGGCAAATACGAGGAACTTAGTGCTTTTTCTCAAAATTGCGAATTTCACCAAATTCTGTTTATGCGGGCCTGATTCAAAATCTGCCCACCTCTAACTGCAAACTTAAACACAGATAATGCTCTTTTCATGTTTCCTGTCAAGAAAGACAAACATTTTCTTTAACAAGCATTGGCATAGCCAATAGGTCTCGCCTTTGGGACCTTATAAGTGTTTAGTTATCCAGCACAATATCCTTGGTGCAACAACATCAACTGTTGCATGGCTAAACACTTATAAGGTCCCAAAGGCGAGACCTATTGGCTATGCCAATGCTTGTTTACTTGTGTGACCACCATGACAGCCATACCCTCAGTGGAGCCATTTCTGATCGATGGCCCCCAATCTGCGCAGGCAGCAAAATGGAAGGATTGGGAAGAGGGTCTTGAAACCTATTTTGCAGCTATAGACCTCGACATTGACAGACGCTGCCCTATGCTTCTGCACCTGGGAGGGACAGCCATACACAAATTGGGAAAATCAATTGCAGAAGGCGGTCCCCCTCGCACGTATGGCACGCTAAAGAGGGCACTAACAGCCTATTTCAAGCCCCTGGCAAATCCTGACTACGAATATTTTCTACTGCGTCAGGCCAGATAGTTGCCTGAGGAATCAGTGGACGCGTTCTACGCCCGCCTGAGAGAGCTAGCAAGCACCTGTACCCTGTTCAATGAAAACAGTGAAAATAGAGCTCAGTTTATTCAGAATTGTTCCTCGTCCAAACTCAGAGAGAGCATTCTCCAAGTCCCGGGAATGTCCATGGCAGACATGTTGACCATGGGTAGGTCAAAAGAACTATCCAAAGTGCGAGCCGCACACATGGAGGCTGCACTACAGCAACCAGTCAAGACAGAACAAGTCAGCGCTGTCGTGGTGAAAACCCCGGACAGAAAGAAGACACACAATAAGACTACATCCGCACCAAAAACGTGCTACCGATGTGGAGGCTCTTACCATCACCAAGTAACATGCCCGTACAGGGAAAGCAGTGCTATGCATTTAACAAACTGAATCACTTCGCAAAAGTTTATCGTTCCTCAATACCCTTGAGAGGTCAGAGGCCCAAGCTGTCAAAACACTGGTTGCATCAGACATGTCAGTGGACGAAGGAGACATGGATGATGATGATGTCGAGGGTGCGGTCCACGTGATACATGCCTTGCAACCGGAAGGGTACCCCGAAGTGTAGCATACTCCTGGGTGTCCACCAGGTGCAGATGCTGAATGACACTGGCGCATCTATTAACAACATGGCCCGTTCCATGCTGCTCACCTTACCGGCACCACCTACCCTGAGGCCCACCACTACCAAAGTATTCGCTTATGGGTCCACCTCTCCACTTCCATTGGCCGGGGTATGCACAACCGAAATCACCCATGATTCTCATTCAATCCATACCAAGGTCTACTTCAGGAGTCAGCGGGATGCTTTTAAGCTGCTGAACGGCAGAGCGCCTTCATCTCGTCGCTTTTGCCCTCAGCATACACCAAGAAAGTGTGGATGACTTGCTGGCTCAGTTCACATCACTGTTTGAAGGAATAGGCTGCCTTAAAAACCGTTTAATATGTCTGCATATCGACGACTCGATCCAACCTGTGGCCCTGAAGCATCAACGCGTAGCGTTCCACCTAAGACTAAAGGTGGAAGAGGAATTATTAAAACTGGAGCAGGTGGATATCACCGACAAGGTGAGCGGCCCAACTTCGTGGGTATCCCCAATTGTTGTGGCACGCAAGCCAAAGAAATCTGGGGAAGTTCAAATACGTGTGGACATGCGCCTACCCAACCTGGCTATCAAACGTGAATGGCACCTGATGCCCACAGTTGATGATATTGTCAGAAGTGAGTGGCTCCAGGTGGTTTTCAAAAATTGACTTGCGAGCTGCCTATCATCAACTGCTGTTGGACCCAGAGTCCTGGGCCATCACTTCCTTCTCCACCCATGTGGGTCTGAGGAGGTATAAGCGCCTCAGCTTTGGCATCTTAAGCGCGGCCGAAATGTTTCAGGACGCCATCAGGAGTATCCTTGCCAGACTAGGGTACGTCCTCAATGTTAGTGAAAATATTCTGATCCACGCCTTCACTCTGGAAGACCATTTTGATCGGCTGAGGGCCGTGTTCCAACGCCTCCAAGAGAATAGACTGACACTTCACAAGGAAAAATGCCCTTTTCTAAAAAAGAAGATAGCATCCTTCGAATATCAGTTTTCTCAAGAAGGCGTTTCACACGGTCCTGTCATAGTTCAAGACATTCAGGCTGCTCCGGCCCCCACCATGGTGTATGGAGTGAGAAGCTTTCTTGGGATAGTAACCTATTGTGGCAGTTTCATCCAAAATCTCACTGACCTTACCGCCCCCCTCAGGGAGTTGGCCAAAACCAACACCAATTGGAACTGGGGGCCTGACCTGGAGAAAGCTTTCTGAGCCACCAAACTGGCATTGTCGGCGGACACAACTTTGGTGGACTTCGATCCTGCAAAGGAATCCGAACTGTCTGTTGACACCAACCCTACTGGCCTAGGGGTGGTGTTGTCTCAGAAACAGTGTAATGGTGAGTAGGCTCCATTGGCATATGCCAGCCATTCCCTGACAGAAATGGAGCAACGTTATTCCATCGCGGGTGCAAGTAGAGGAATATGTTCGATTAGTTGTTGAGCGCTCCCGGCCACTCCCAGTATCGCTCGAAGAGATCATTGAAGCAACATCCACGGATGAGTGCCTCCAGTTGGACATCTCGGCCATGCAGTCTGGGGAGTGGTGTAACCTGCTTGGCAAAGCCTCATATCACAACGATGACGCCAGGATGAGGTTAGCCTCCCTGCACAATGTTTGTGATGAACTTGCTGTCTCCCCTGAAGGTTGTCTCCTGAGAGGGTCACGTCTGGTCGTTCCAGTGGTGTTGCAACAGCGGGTGGTTGATCTTGCCCATCTGGCTCATCAAAGGGTTATCAAGACGAAGTCTTGATTAAGGTGCAAGGTATGGTTTCCTAGCCTGGATACACTGGTAGAGCAGGCGGTTCGTCAGTGCTCCCTATGTCAAGCTACCGGGCTTGCGGATCTGCCGGAACCTATCATCACTGAAGACATCCCGCCATTCCCTCGGCAGAGAGCCAGTGCAGACTTTGGTGGTCTCCCGGATGGCCGACACATGCTGGTGGCCATTGATGACTTTTCAAAATATCCCGAGGTTGAGATAATGGAATTCACCACCACCAGTCGGACCATACCTCGTCTTGAACAAATTATGGTCACTCATAGAATCCTCAAGGAACTGCGTACTGACAATGGTCCTCCTTTCTCTAGTCGCGAGGTAATGGAGTACCTACAATCCCGAGGTGTTCGCCACCAGAAGATTACACCACAGTGGCCTCAAGCCAATGGAGAGGCGGAGCGATTCATGCACACACTTCATAAGGTGCTCAGAATTGCTTTGACAAATAGTTGGAATGTGGACTGTGCCCTCTATGCCTTTCTGAGGGAGTATCGGCTGACTCCCCATTCCACAACTCAGGTCAGGTGGAGGTCCGTGGTGATGTTATTCCTCACATGGAACCTGCATCAGGAGTGCAGGAAAAGATTGCAAACAAGTTACAGAAGCGTCGATCAAGAAATCAGCACATGTCCCGACCTGGCAGTGCTAAACCGAGTTCCAATAATGTTGGTGACCTGGTGATGGCAAAAAAAAATAGACACTCCTGAGGAAAGTTTGCACTTCCTTTTGAGCTCAGTCCCTGGAAGGTGCAAACTGTGAAAGGAACCATGATCACAGCCCAACGAGCGGCGGAAGCCATGACTAGGACTGTTTCTTTTTTCAAGCGGTGCCAAACTCCGGTGAACCGTTCCATGACCAATGGCGGGCGCCATTGGAAGTACAAGAGCCAACTGAAGACGAGCTGCTGCTGTCTGCTCACCCTGTCTGTCCACGCCGCCCAGGGCGGTGCCTTCACTCTCTGGGGGTGAGAGGAGTTGTCTCCCGGGACAGGCGTTCACCTGGTCCCACTGATCTCAGCACGTTACCAGTGACTGATACCTCAGATGAGAGGAGCAATGATGTCAGCACGTTACCAGTGACTGATACCTCAGATGAGAGGAGCACTGCTGTCTGCTCACCCTGTCTGTCCACGCGCCCAGGGCGGTGCCTTCACTCTCTGGGGGTGAGAGGAGTTGTCTCCCGGGACAGGCGTTCACCTGGTCCCACTGATCTCAGCACGTTACCAGTGACTGACACCTCAGATGAGAGGAGCAATGATGTCAGCACGTTACCAGTGACTGATACCTCAGATGAGAGGAGCACTGCTGTCTGCTCACCCTGTCTGTCCACGCCGCCCAGGGCGGTGCCTTCACTCTCTGGGGGTGAGAGGAGTTAGTTGTCTCCCGGGACAGGCGTTCACCTGGTCCCACTGATCTCAGCACGTTACCAGTGACTGACACCTCAGATGAGAGGAGCAATGATGTCAGCACGTTACCAGTGACTGATACCTCAGATGAGAGGAGCACTGCTGTCTGCTCACCCTGTCTGTCCACGCCGCCCAGGGCGGTGCCTTCACTCTCTGGGGGTGAGAGGAGTTAGTTGTCTCCCGGGACAGGCGTTCACCTGGTCCCACTGATCTCAGCACGTTACCAGTGACTGACACCTCAGATGAGAGGAGCAATGATGTCAGCACGTTACCAGTGACTGATACCTCAGATGAGAGGAGCACTGCTGTCTGCTCACCCTGTCTGTCCACGCCGCCCAGGGCGGTGCCTTCACTCTCTGGGGGTGAGAGGAGTTAGTTGTCTCCCGGGACAGGCGTTCACCTGGTCCCACTGATCTCAGCACGTTACCAGTGACTGACACCTCAGATGAGAGGAGCAATGATGTCAGCACGTTACCAGTGACTGATACCTCAGATGAGAGGAGCACTGCTGTCTGCTCACCCTGTCTGTCCACGCCGCCCAGGGCGGTGCCTTCACTCTCTGGGGGTGAGAGGAGTTAGTTGTCTCCCGGGACAGGCGTTCACCTGGTCCCACTGATCTCAGCACGTTACCAGTGACTGACACCTCAGATGAGAGGAGCAATGATGTCTGTCGCCAAGGGACTGAAAGATACCATCTCCGGCCCCACCCTGCGAGGTCTCTCCATTGGAGAACTTCGTATTATTCTAAAGAAAAGGAAAATATTACACTTCTGTTCTGTGTGCATCTGTGTAAGGCAGAGAGTGAAAAAGATACAATAATTGTGAGAAAGAGAATAAAAAGAGTAAGAGAAGGCTCAGTGCAAGGGAGGTTAAGAGAAGAAGGCAAGTGCGATGGAAATGAGAGCTTGAAAGAGGGAGTGGAACGTGTGCATGTGTGTGTGAGCAGCATTTCACTGAGATGTGGGCCTGTGAGCGTGTGAGCATGTGACCCTGTGAGCCTGTGAGCGTGTGTGTGTCGAAATGGGGTGGTAAGAGGAGTGTGTGGGACAGAAAAGAGGGCCTTTGAGAGAAGGGTGGAAAAGAAGGTGAGCCAAGAAATGTGAATGGGAGATGTGAGAAAGGAGTGTAAGAGACACAATAGTGAGATGCCTGTCAGGAAGAGAAGAGTGTGTAGTGTGACTGAGGGAAGTGAGAAGGACAGAGAGAGCAGTGTATGAGGGGATGGGCAGATGGGTGCGTGAATGAAAAGTGTTAAAGGTGTGAGAGGAGAGTGTAAAACAGAGAAAGGAGGTGGAGGTCGAGAAGAGAAGTGTGACGCTTCTGGATATAAGAAAAGGGAGGGATGAGTGATAAATAGAGTCCAAGAGACGGCTGCGAGAAGAGAGGACAGCGTGAGACACATGAGAGCAGGGGCAAGGTTTGGGGAGCAGAAGACGGGGTGGATGTCTAGGGTGCCACCAGCAGGGGGTGCCATATGTCCAGTACAAGCAGCAAATGTTCCACTGTTGCTTGACTACGTAGTACAGAAAAGCGTACCTTGAACTAGGGCAACATCCTGCACTGACCCTTGTGAAGAAGAAGATAGAAGTAGAGACAAGTGAGAAAGTGATGAGAGATCGAAGAGGCGAAGGGGTGAGAGATAAAGGGGGCAAGAGAAAGGGTAACATGAGAAGAAAGTGACCGAGGTATGGACAATGGACTACACTGGGATAGAAGAGTATGAGAGAGGGGCAGGTATGAAGAGATCAGGGTGCAAAGACAAACGAAGATGAACCAAGAGAAATACAAGAAGAGGCTGAGAAGAAGAGGATGAACCAAGAGAAAACAAGAAGAGGCTGAGAAGAAGAGGATGAACCAAGAGAAAACAAGAAGAGGCTGAGAAGACACAGGAATGTGAGCCAAAGAGGTGCACATGGAAGGGAGGGAAAGAGAACCAGGGAAAAGGTGGGAAAGGGGAGAATGGATAGAGGTAGAGGCTGGATAGAGAGAGTGAAGACAGAAAGCAGTATCTAATAGAGAAAGTGTACATTCAGAAACTGAAGGCGCAATGGTGGGGGAAGAACAGAGGAGCAGCAAAGAGGCTTTTTCTTTCAGTGGAACTTACTGGGCACATGTCGCTCCCTCCATCGCCTTTCACTCCACAAGTAGGGTAGGTCTTTGCATTGGTACAACAAGGCCCAACCTTTTACAAATGCGTGTGTGAATGGTAGCGGTTGGATCTAAAGGAAGTAACAGCAGCTGGACCGCAGCACGCGGCACCACTTGTTACAGTAGCGACAGCAGCTGGACCGCAGCACATGACGCCACGTGTTACAGTAGTGACAGGAGCTGCACCGCAGCACATGACGCCACTTGTTACAGTAGCGACAGCAGCTGGACCGCAGCACATGATGCCACGTGTTACAGTAGCGACAGCAGCTGGACCGCAGCACATGATGCCACGTGTTACAGTAGCGACAGCAGCTGGACCGCAGCACATGACGCCACGTGTTACAGTAGTGTCAGCAGCTGGACTGCAGCACATGACGCATGTGTTACAGTAGTGACAGCAGCTGGACCGCAGCACATGACACCACGTGTTACAGTAGCAACAGCAGCTGGACCGCAGCACATGATGCCACGTGTTACAGTAGTGACAGCAGCTGGACCGCAGCACATGACGCATGTGTTACAGTAGTGACAGCAGCTGGACCGCAGCACATGACACCACGTGTTACAGTAGCGACAGCAGCTGGACCGCAGCACATGACGCCACGTGTTACAGTAGTGTCAGCAGCTGGACCGCAGCACATGATGCCACATTTTAGAAAGAAAGAAGAAAGAAAGTGGTTTTATATAGCGCGTTACTACCCTAAGGCCTCGTAGCGCTTTGGATATAGCAAACAGTGTCATGACAGGTTAGTGAATGGTACTGAAAAGATGAGTCTTAAGGAGTTTACGAAAGGACTGCATATTGGATTCCCTTCTAAGAGCAAAGGAAGAGAATTCCAAAGATTAGCAGCATTGAACGAAAAAGAACGGCCGCCCCAGCTGGATCTACGTACTTTCCTTATAGTAGCACGGAAAGCAAAGCTGGAACGAAGACTCCTAGGAGGGTGGTACGGAATAATGAGGGACTGGATGATCGCAGGGCCAGTCTTCCAAAAGGCTCTGTGCGCTAAACACATAGCCTTAAATTGAATTCGGGACTTAACTGGGAGCCAATGAAGTTTTCTTAGTGCAGGTCTCGCTGACTGTCTCCGAGGAATCTGGAGAAGTAGGCGGGCCGCGCAGTTTTGGATTACCTGTAATCTTTGGATGGTAGCCTGAGGGGCGCCCAGATACAGGGCATTACCATAGTCCAAGCGGGACAAAACAAGGGCTTGCACCATAATCCTTTGCGCCTGAAAAGGGAGCAAAGGGAGAATTTTTCTCAACATCCTCATCAGGCCGAAACATATAGCTGACAATGTAGTGGCTTGATGATTAAAATTTAAAGAACTGTCAAGCCATATGCCTAAGCTCTTGATCTGGTGCTTTGGGGCAGGCATAGAGCCGAGACAGGTAGGCCATGAGAGTGCCAGGGAAGGTGATGGAGTTTTGCCCATGAACATCACTTCTGTTTTATCCCCGTTTAACTTAAGATGAGATAGGTCCATCCATTCGGCTACCGCCTCTAGGCAATTGCCCAGGGCGCAAGATGAACCCTCTGGGTGGTTTAATGCCACAACCAGTTGGGTATCATCTGCGTAGGTAATAATTTTTATGCCGAATGGGTGCACTATTTCTGCCAGAGTCACCATATAAATATTGAAGAGTGTGGGGCTCAGGGAGGAACCCTGAGGAACCCCACAGCTAAGAGGCCATTGAGCTGATGCAGCAGTACCCTCAAAGACCGAAAAAGCGGTCCTTTAAAAGGACTGAATCCATGTGAGAGCCCGATGTGTTATTCCAAGATTTTTAGTCGCTCCAGCAAGATGTTATGGTCAACAGTGTCGAAGGCGGCACTGAGGTCCAGCAGAATAACTGCTGCTGAGCCTCCCTGGTCCAGAAGTCTCCTGACTTCCTCTGTTACTGCCAGTAGCAACAGCAGCTGGACCGCAGCACATGACGCCACGTGTTACAGTAGTGTCAGCAGCTGGACTGCCGCACATGATGCCATGTGTTACAGTAGTGACAGCAGCTGTACCGCAGCACATGACGCCTCGTGTTACAGTATTGTCAGCAGCTGGACTGCAGCACATTATGCCATGTGTTACAGTAGCGACAACATCTGGACCGCAGCATATGATGCCAGGTGTTACAGTAGTGACAGCAGCAGGACCGCAGCACATGACGCCACGTGTTACAGTAGCGACAGCAGCTGGACCGCAACACATGACGCCACGTGTTACAGTAGTGTCAGCAGCTGGACCGCAGCACATGATGCCACATTTTACAGTAGCGACAGCAGCTGGACCGCAGCACATGACGCCACGTGTTACAGAAGTGACAGCAGCTGGACTGCAACACATGATGCCACATGTTACAGTAGCAACAGCAGCTGGACCGCAGCACATGATGCCACGTGTTACAGTAGTGACAGCAGCTGGACCGCAGCACATGACGCATGTGTTACAGTAGTGACAGCAGCTGGACCGCAGCACATGACACCACGTGTTACAGTAGCGACAGCAGCTGGACCGCAGCACATGACGCCACGTGTTACAGTAGTGTCAGCAGCTGGACCGCAGCACATGATGCCACATTTTACAGTAGCAACAGCAGCTGGACCGCAGCACATGACGCCACGTGTTACAGTAGTGTCAGCAGCTGGACTGCCGCACATGATGCCATGTGTTACAGTATTGTCAGCAGCTGGACTGCAGCACATGATGCCACATGTTACAGTAGTGACAGCAGCTGGACCGTCGCGTATGACGCCATGTGTTACAGTAGCGACAGCAGCCGGACCACAGCACATGACCCGACGTGTTACAGTAGTGACAGCAGCTGGACCGCAACACATGACGCCATGTGTTACAGGAGTGGCAGCCGCTGGACCACAGCATATGACGCCACGTGTTACAGTAGTGACAGCAGCTGGACCGCCGCACATGACGCCACGTGTTACAGTAGTGTCAGCAGCTGGACCGCAGCACATGACGCCACGTGTTACAGTAGTGACAGCAGCTGGACCGCAGCACATGACGCCACGTGTTACAGTAGTCAGGAGCTGGACTGCCGCACATGACGCCATGTGTTACAGTAGTGACAGCAGCTGGACTGCAGCACATGACGCCACGTGTTACAGTAGTGTCAGAAGCTGGACCGCAGCACATGACGCCACATGTTACAGGAGTGACAGCAGCTGTACCGCAACACATGACGCCATGTGTTACAGTAGTGACAGCAGCTGGACTGCAGCACATGATGCCAGGTGTTACAGTAGTGACAGCAACTGGACCGCAGCACATGACACCACGGGTTACAGTAGCCACAGCATCTGAACTGCAGCACATGATGCCACGTGTTACAGTAGTGTCAGCAGCTGGACCGCAGCACATGATGCCACGTGTTACAGGAGTGACAGCAGCTGGACTGCAGCACATGATGCCACGTGTTACAGTAGCGACAGCAGCTGGACCGCAGCACATGATGCCACGTGTTACAGGAGTGACAGCAGCTGGACTGCAGCACATGATGCCACGTGTTACAGTAGCGACAGCAGCTGGACCGCAGCACATGATGCCAAGTGTTACAGAAGTGTCAGCAGCTGGACTGCAGCACATGACGCCATGTGTTACAGTAGTGACAGCAGCTGGACCACAGCACATGACGCCACGTGTTACAGTAGTGACAGCAGCTGGACCACAGCACATGACGCTATGTGTTACAGTAGCGACAGCAGCTGGACCGCAGCACATGATGCCAAGTGTTACAGAAGTGTCAGCAGCTGGACTGCAGCACATGACGCCATGTGTTACAGTAGTGTCAGCAGCTGGACCGCAGCACATGACGCCATGTGTTACAGGAGTGACAGCAGCTGGACCGCAGCACATGACGCCACGTGTTACAGTAGTGTCAGCAGCTGGACCGCAGCACATGACGCCACATGTTACAGGAGTGACAGCAGCTGTACCGCAACACATGACGCCATGTGTTACAGTAGTGACAGCAGCTGGACTGCAGCACATGATGCCAGGTGTTACAGTAGTGACAGCAACTGGACCGCAGCACATGACACCATGGGTTACAGTAGCCACAGCATCTGAACTGCAGCACATGATGCCACGTGTTACAGTAGTGTCAGCAGCTGGACCGCAGCACATGATGCCACGTGTTACAGGAGTGACAGCAGCTGGACTGCAGCACATGATGCCACGTGTTACAGTAGCGACAGCAGCTGGACCGCAGCACATGATGCCACGTGTTACAGGAGTGACAGCAGCTGGACTGCAGCACATGATGCCACGTGTTACAGTAGCGACAGCAGCTGGACCGCAGCACATGATGCCAAGTATTACAGAAGTGTCAGCAGCTGGACTGCAGCACATGACGCCATGTGTTACAGTAGTGACAGCAGCTGGACCACAGCACATGACGCCACGTGTTACAGTAGTGACAGCAGCTGGACCACAGCACATGATGCTATGTGTTACAGTAGCGACAGCAGCTGGACCGCAGCACATGATGCCAAGTGTTACAGAAGTGTCAGCAGCTGGACTGCAGCACATGACGCCATGTGTTACAGTAGTGTCAGCAGCTGGACCGCAGCACATGACGCCATGTGTTACAGGAGTGGCAGCCGCTGGACCACAGCATATGACGCCACATGTTACAGTAGTGACAGCAGCTGGACCGCAGCACATGATGCCACGTGTTACAGAAGTGACAGGAGCTGGACCGCAGCATATGACGCCACGTGTTACAGTAGTGACAGCAGCTGGACCGCAGCACATTACACCACGTGTTACAGGAGTGACAGCAGCTGGACCGCAGCATATGACGCCACGTGTTACAGTAGCAACAGCAGCTGGACCGCAGCACATGATGCCACGTGTTACAGTAGTGACAGCTGGTCTCTAACAGACAACAGTCGGACTTTCAGGATGCTGACGAGGCATATCAACAAGATGAAAGTGGTGTAAAACTTGCAAATTCACTCCCTCATCCACCTATACATTCTTCTCAGTGAGTTAAGCTCCCGCTCCAGAAATCTATGTGCACTCATGCCTTACCTTTGCATTTTCTGTGAGAGTGTAGGCTTGCAGCAGTCTGCCCTGTTGATTCTGTTCTGTAAGGAATGTGAGATTGCACTTGCTTCTTTCTACAAACAGGAAAGCTAGCTTTGCTGCTGCCCTACTGAACCTGTTCTGTGAAGAACCACAGCACACACTGCTCCTGCCTGATTTCTACTTTTCCTGTGACAGGGAAAGCTTGTAATGCTGCTGCTCTAGCTGGACCAGTCTCTGTTGGACAGCATTGTGCCGTCTTTCTGCCTTTTCTATGAAGAAGGGTTGCTTCAACTGCTGTTGCCCAATCTTATGATAAAAGAAAGATACATTGAATGGACTTGCTAACATGCCCTATGAATCAGCGATTGTTTAGAATATTTTGATGTGAGATACCAAGACCTGTTGTCCCAAGGAAGGTGCCTGACCCCGTAATGGCAATAATCGGACGTGGAAACATGCTAACGGAAATGAGAAGCAGTGTCCATTGCTCGACCCTCCTATTTTGTGTCTTGTAGTTGAGAAACACCAGTAAAACATTTTTAGCTCACCTGCACATCATTTTAAATAGGTCTGAGTTTAACAAAGGGAGACCAATAAATGTTGGTGACATACCTCACCCAAACTAGGGAACCTATAAAAAGGAAACTGTAGAGCCAGTGAACAGTAGTACTCTCAGGTGCTTCCTGGTGCTAGACGTGAAAGCCATTTATGAAGCGCACCACGCTAGAGAGATGAGGGTTCATCATCCTAAGTGAGTACATGAATGTGCAGTCTTTTCGTAGGAGGTTTGGCTGTTTCTCCAGGACTGTTGGACATTTCGGTGCTCGTCTGTCCACGGAGAGCGTACAGCAGTCCTTTAACTCCTCTCGCTCCCTCTTTAGGGTGCTGGCTGGGCTCTACCTCTTCTGTATATGTGAGAGAACCGTGCACTGTCCCTCCTGCAGCCTGTTTTATTTTTATTTATTCTGTGTGTTAGGGAAGGTAGCTCTGCTGTCCATCTTGTACCTTTGTTGAGATGTGAAACTCAGTATTAAACTTTCCATTGCACAAAAGACAAAACGATTTGCATTGCCAATGCTTGTTTTAATGCATGATATGAACAAAGGAGTGAACCCTCACAAAATATGTGAGCAGAATTTACTTTTAGTTTTAAGTATGAAACCAGCAGTGTGTTTTTAAATGGACAGAATGACTTTGTAAAAATGTAAAACATAGCCGACAAGTGGCTGAGAGCGATTCTGGCATTGTGTAGCTACAGTACTTTGTATGCTGCGATTATGAGCCCATAATGGCAGGGTTCAAAGCAAACCTGTGAGCACCACAAAACAACATGCTGTTGGCTGAAAACCAAGGAATGGCGGATAGAATTATATGCTGGGCCAGTGGAATTATGCAGCAGTGGGCGACCAAATTATAAGACCGGGTTGACAACATTATACAGCTAGGAAAGCAAACCATGCTGCGTGATATGACACGGTCTAAGGTAGGATTATTTCTTAACTTTGACATTTTAGCAACTGTTCCAGCTTGCCGCTTAAATACAGCAATCCACAACTGAACAGTGACCAGCAACACTTTGCAAAGAACCTGCCACGGCTCAAAATTACATATAGCGCTTTTTGTTTAATAATTTTAGAAACAAAATGTCATTTTTGTGAAATCTACAAATTATGCAGCAGATGGTGCATTATGCGGCAAATCAGGAAAACCCATGATTCTGTGGAAAACATTGCAGCGGCCCTGATTATAGGTCATGGTGCCAACTGTCAGACTTCTGAAATGCAAAATCAACTCTAGTGCCTGACTTTCTGCCATTTCTTCTTGTAGACAATCAAGGATTAAACAGCCCAGTGGTTGAGAAGACAGAGATAGCCTTTCAAATGCAGATGTGAGCATCTCACTGCTAATGAATGAATGAAAAAAATGAAAAAGGTTTGATAAAACGCACAGATGCTCCTAAGAGTTTCCCGCCGCTAATGACTAACAGCAAGAGGACAGTTTTTTCCTTAAAATAGACTAAGAGAGAGGATGTCTAGCGAAAGTTCATTCCAGGCCTTCGGGGCAGGTAGGAGAAGGAACGTCCGCCCCTCCTGGCTTGTCTGATCTGAGAGAAGCGCGTACAGCCCAATCTGGAGAATAAAATAAAAAGTCTGGTTGTAAATACTGAGCGCTGACCATGGACAAGGCCCCATGAGCCGGGACTAAAGATTTATAGACAATTCTCCTCTTTAGAGGTAGCCACTGTAAAGCAAGGACTGACATTAACACTTCTCGGATCAACAAAAGGACAAGTGAAAAATATGTTACAGTAACAATACCGGCAGCCAGAGGGCGGTGTGATTTAAGCGTAGTGTGTGAAATGGGCCGCGCCTTGAGCACGCGCAGCACGTACGGCTGGTGCTGGCCCGCGAGCGTTGCCAGTGGTACCCACATCACCCAGTAACGTGACTTGATATGTTTTGATCCTATTAAATTCTTTGTTTCCATCACACTTCAGAATTACAAAAAAAGTGCTTCACTTGTCCTTCCCTAACTGCTTATTTATTTTGAAATATGTGTACTGTTCACTTATATGCATTTAATTTTTGTTGTGTGTTAGAGAAAAACGACACCATGCTGCGTTTACTTTCACACCAGTAAGATTGTCACATAGTTCACTTCACAAAATCCCCCTACTCTGTTGGCAAAGAAAGAAAAGTAAACAGAAATATATCTATGTTAAAAGAATAAGCAACAGTGTGTCAGAAGTCTAGCCTGACCTTTGACCTCTGTCTTTGAACGCACAGTGTGACAAGATAAAAATAAAATGTGAAGTTATTTTTAATGCTCATTCCCCTTCAGAACTACATCATGGGTATTTTGGGGGTGCTGCAGCACCTCCCACTTGCCTACTTTCAGCGCCTATGGCAGCAGAGGACTAAATCATGCGGCAGGGCTGACAAACCATTGCAGCAAGAAGAGGTAAACTATGCAGTGTAATGTGGCAGTATTATCTCACTATTGTGTCTTTTTATCACACCCTTAAAGTGCCTGGGCAAAGGTTTCCCCTCATTCGTACTAGTTGGCATAGGCACTGGAAGTAGGGGCGCGGGGTGCTGCAGCACCCCCAAAATAACCATGTTGGAGGTCAGAAGGGGAATGAGCAATAAAGGGGCCTTTACATTTTGTTTTTATGTTATCACATTTGTTGTGCTCACAGATAAAAGTCAATTGTCAGACTATGGCTGACATTTTGCTGCTTATTTTTTCACCATGGAAACTGGTGTTTTTCTTTCTTTCTCTGATTGCAAATCAAATCAAATCAAACAGCATTTGTAAAGTGCAGCACGGTCACCCCTAGGGGTATCTAGGCGCTGGGCAAAGTGAGAGGATTTTGTAAATTAACTATTTGACAGTATTGATGGGGCACAAGGAACGTGTAAGGAAAGGCTGTAAGGTGTTCATTTTATTCAAGTATGCAAGAACCCTTAAATACCTGTAAATAAACTGTACAAACATTTCAAAATTCATGGAAAGCACATTTTTTGCAATTCTGAATTGTGATGGAAATAAAGATTTTAATAGGATCAAACAAATCAAGACACTTGTCTTGGATCATGATGCACAAATGATAAATATTCACTGAAACCCAATTTCCACTTATCATATGTGCACTATATAGTTTTATCAGTCAAACTGCACTTCGGTGCATATTTAGTGGCCATTGCAATGGAAAATGTGCTGTCTGTAAATGACAGTGGCTACCACAGCAAGTTTTAGTAATATATTTGCGACAATGTTCTCCAAAGTGCACCACTGGATACATACTGCCCTCCTGCTGAATGGACGTGGCTCATTTGTGACACTTGTTCATTGTGCGACGCTTGGATTTTTCACAATCCCTGTAGCTTCAGTGATGTAACGTGGATTACAGCACGGCACTCTGACAATTGTTCCAGTGACACTGCCAGTTTAACAGCTGAATACAGCAATCAGGAACTAAAAAGTACCAGTTAACCTCTGCAAAGGACAGTATAAGACTTGTGACCTTGGGCAGAAGGATAGCATCGATATGATTAAGGTGGGATCTGTGCAGGGCTGGACTGGCCGTTGCAGGCGTCGGGCATTTGCCCGGGAGGCTGGAAGGGTGGGGACCAGTTTTGGAGAGGTGGGGGCCAGTTTTGTTACTGGGGGCCGGTTTTGCAGCGATGGTGAAATATGGGCACCTAGTAACAAAAGCTTTAGCGGTTTCCTCCAAGCCACCCATCACCCCCCCCTTCACCACCACCGTGGGTGGGGGCCAGTCAAACAACATTTCCAGGGCTGCTTTGGATTCCCAGTCCGGCCCTAGATCTGTGGGGCTGGGCAGAAGTCAGAGGTAGGGCTGATAAAGAGCAGACAGGCGGAGGAAGGGGCTTCCTGTTTCTTCAGTGCATTTTCTTGAACAGTGAACACTGGATAGTAAACTGAGGAACAAAAATATAAATTCCATAGTATTACATAATTATACCAAGTTTGCTAAATTGTGGTTCAAACACAAAATGGGCGCGCCTGAGGGTAGTGAGGACAATGGGGCACCCTCCACTCATATAAGCTCAAAACCTAATAGCCCCATTATCCAACACCCCAGAAAAAGGAGATGTATGTTAAGGGGCTCCTACGGTCTAAGTCGGCTGTAGGAACCCGTACAAGCTCTGGTTGAACTCAGAGTCAATCAAAAGAGGGTGTATGTCTAACGCATACGGTGTCAAGGGACAGACGCAGCATTAGTGCGGGAGATGATCTTATAAAATAGGAAGCACCTCACGGAAGCAACCACCGAAAGCCGTCTGGCGAGTGCTTACCAACTGGCTCATTTCATCCTCATTGGCACTTTCCTAATCAAGCAGGAAAAACCTACATAGGATGAGTGTATCTTCCTATAGTAGGTGAGTGTATCTTCCTATAGTAGGATGAGTGTATCTTCCTATAGTAGGTGAGTGTATCTTCCTATAGTAGGATGAGTGTATCTTCCTATAGTAGGATGAGTGTATCTTCCTATAGTAGGATGAGTGTATCTTCCTCTAGTAGGTGAGTGTATCTTCCTCTAGTAGGTGAGTGTATCTTCCTCTAGTAGGTGAGTGTATCTTCCTATAGTAGGTGAGTGTATCTTCCTCTAGTAGGTGAGTGTATCTTCCTATAGTAGGTGAGTGTATCTTCCTCTAGTAGGTGAGTGTATCTTCCTATAGTAGGTGAGTGTATCTTCCTATAGTAGGTGAGTGTATCTTCCTATAGTAGGATGAGTGTATCTTCCTATAGTAGGTGAGTGTATCTTCCTATAGTAGGATGAGTGTATCTTCCTATAGTAGGATGAGTGTATCTTCCTCTAGTAGGTGAGTGCATCTTCCTATAGTAGGATGAGTGTATCTTCCTATAGTAGGTGAGTGTATCTTCCTATAGTAGGATGAGTGTATCTTCCTATAGTAGGTGAGTGCATCTTCCTATAGTAGGATGTGTATCTTCCTCTAGTAGGTGAGTGCATCTTCCTATAGTAGGATGAGTGTATCTTCCTATAGTAGGTGAGTGTATCTTCCTATAGTAGGTGAGTGTATCTTCCTATAGTAGGTGAGTGTAGGAAAATAATCCTAATTAAACTCCTACACGCCTGCCCTACAGCACGCATGTGATCGGGTCCTCGTACTACGAGAGTAATCCCTTACTCAAACAAACAGGATTAGGAATTAGTTCACACGGCACCCTCAACCTTTTTAATATGATTTAAAACAAAGTTACATGTTTAGACCATGGTGTAAAGAATGGCCAACATGTTTCTTTGCCATTAGAGATTTTCAGGCAAATTCATCAGGGCCAGGATGACCCAGATGTCAATCAATAGTGCATCGTACCTACAAACAAACAGGAAGGGAAAGAGTGGAAAGAAAACAAACCAAATAGGAAAAGAAAAAAACATATGTTAGAATCAAAGGATACTATAGATACAAAGCATAGCCACCGAAACATGTTCATATTTACCACCGAGTCACCTGGTGAAGGCCTACCAGTGGGCAATGGGAGCTCGAACCGAAACAAATGACAAAGCTGAGCCTCCAAGAACCAATGAAGAGAGTAATCACATTAGTGCTGTCATAGACTCATGATATTACTGGTAGTGAGGGTCCATAACACACCTGGAGATCCATAATGCTTTGCTTATGCATAAATGTATTGATAACATGAGCTCGGACAGGACCTGCACAGGTCCAGGTCATATGTAACAGATTGCTAAAACGTGCAGTGTAACCATGCACATAACTGCCCATTAAAACCCAGGAGCACAGCTACATCTTACTGCCTGTAGGGGCAGCCCACACTCTACCTGGGTACGGATTCACAAACACCGAGATATGTTCTTGCTAGATAAGAAGGCCTCAACTCGCCCCGAAGAATCACTCACAAGGAAATTCCAAAATAGAGATCCTGACCTCCATCCCCGGAAAACGTGTTGCAAATGGAGAACAAATCGTATACATGGGGGGCTCAATAGCTCACCTGGGGTGCTGGTGATTGTTGTATAATCATATTGTGATTCTCAAGCCCTATGTATATATTGTTTATTTCATTTATTTATTATATAACGAAAACATTTTTCACATTGACTATTCCCTCAGTGTCAGTGGCCAGCTTTCTTTTGACATCCTACTAACCCTGTATATTGCCATTGTGCAGAATTGCATCAGAAATACTGTATTACTATTCCACAGGAGCCATTGTTTCCCCATTAACTTACTTACCCAGGCTCCCCGTGAGTAGGGTTCCCTTGTTTTTTGTTCTCAGTACTTAGAGCGGTGGCTGCACCGCAAGAGATTTATCCTTATTGTGGATTTTTCCTAAATACCCTATGATACATAGGATTTACTTTTTGCTCTCAGGGTTAGGATGTCAGAAAGAGAAGCTCCCCTATATACTGAGGAGTATATTGCAAAAATTACTAGTGGCCCATCTTTATTTTCAAATCAACCAATCAGTAGTGTGAGCCCACGGCAGCAACTGCTTGAGAAAATAGAAAAAGCAAAGAAAAAACATGTTAGAACTGAGCTTCATGCTCGAATGTTAACAGAATATTTGAAGGCAGGAATTATCCCACAAGGACTACAGATTAGAAACGTTCCAGGGATTTTTCGTGACGACCCAAAATTTAAGGGAGGGTTTAGCCACATCTCTACTACTTGTTCACGCCACTGGATGGTGTTAGGGGTAGAAACAGCTCTGGATCACGCTAAAGCAGAATTGAAAGAAATAGAAGAATTAGAAAAGAACTTCTAAGTGGGGACGGAGTAACAAAGGCCAAAGTACTTCTAGACAAACTCAACAAAACCATAGAGGATTTCAACTCTTTTGAATTAAAGAAAAAGGCAGACAAGGTAACAAAGGACATTAAAAACTTCTCAAAAGAGAAGGCCTACCCTTACTTGAGAGAGGACTATTATAACACTCTTGGTACACAAAACAGACAGAACATCTGGGGTAGATTTAGGAGAAATCAGCCAGTTACTTTTTCAGAATCATCAGGAGGCTCAAGCGACTCTGACGCTCAACCAGGACCTAGTCGCATTGACAATCATCCAGGGCAGCCTTTTTTAGATCGAGGAGGGAAGAGAAAAGGCAAAACATGGTACCAATACCCGGGGAGAGACAGACACGGAACAAACACTATCAGTGGGGCCCTCAACCATACTAGATCTGGCCAATACCAGAACAGAGAGCATTCCCATTTTTAATCTATCACAACATGTCCTATCCTCATCTGAGATCTCCCTGTTAAGTAAAGGATTATCATTTGTTATTACTGAACGCACCAATTTCTTTAACCTAAAAACAGAACTGTACCAGTTCTTCCGTAAAATACGCCTTAGACTGTTCTTTATGGACAGGGCGGACTACACACAAGACTCTGTGACAGGACTTAAACCACCTTCCGTCTTTTTCCCCACCAATGGCATGATGCCACCAGAACTATTAACATTTGAAAAGATAGTACTTGCAGGGATAGACAACCTGAAAAACAGTAATTCATACATACCATACAACATTAGCTTAGATGAACGTAAAGCCTTAGAAAGTTTGAAGACTGACCAATCGATCATATTGAAACCTGCTGACAAAGGAGGCGGAATTGTGGTACAAAACAGACATGACTATGACTTAGAAATCAGGAAACAAATAGGAGAGGTAAGACATTACAAAAAACTAGACAGTAATCCACTAATAGAAATTAAAAAAGAGATCTTGAGAATAACCACAGAGGGCTTAGACCTAGGCTTTCTCAATAAAAAAGAATTCGCGTTTCTCAATGCAGATAACCCAAGAACTCCGGTCCTTTATACTCTGCCCAAGATACATAAAAACATCACCAATCCCCCAGGCCGACCCATACTTTCTGGATGCGGTTCAATTCTTGAACCTATTGGCAAATACATAGATTTCTTCATTAAAGATTATGTTCCTGAACAGGAAACATATGTAAGAGATTCTATGCACATGATCAATCTGTTAGAAGTAAGACCCTACAATATCGAGGTAGATTGGCTTGCCACCCTTGACATTGTTTCTCTCTATACGAATATACCCCAAGCGGAGAGCATAGAGGTAATCAAAGATTTATTAAATACCAGACCAAGACCCGTTCAGGTCCCTACCAATTTTATTATCTCACTCTTACAGATTGCCCTCACACACAATTATTTTGTGTCAGAAGGTACCCATTACCAACAATGTTCTGGTACTAGTATGGGAGCGATTTTTGCTCCAAATCTGGCGAATATATACATGGACCATGTGGAACATAAATTTGTCCTCAACAATACTAACATGTACCGCTCCAAGATTGGATGCTGGAAGCGCTATATAGATGACATTTTTCTTATTTGGTCAGGTAATAATTCTGATTTCGATGACTTTGTTCTATATTTGAATTCTATACAACCACACTTGACTTTTACATCGACCATACACAAATCCAGCATTACCTTTCTGGATCTAAACATACAATATGAAGATGGAGGACTTTTCACCTCTCTATATAGAAAACCCACTGAACGCAATACATTGTTAGCCTATAACAGTCACCATCCACGCCGCTAAGGGATGGACTACCTTACGGGCAATTCCTTCGGTTGCGCCGTAATTGCGCCAAAAAAGAAGATTATATGAAAGAAGCTGACATACTGAGAGAAAAACTTATAGCACGAGGGTATCCAAATAGGCTAGTCAAAAATTCATTGAAAAGAGCCTGGTTTTGTCACAGAGATACGCTACTCACCCCCAAAGAAAAGTCCAAAACAAACGAACTTATCTGTGTTACCACGTTTGGAATACATACCAACAGAATCCGCAAATTGGTAACTCAAAATTGGCATATTATCAAAAGCATAAACCCCAACATTGGAATTCCAATGTTTGCATTCAAACGGGGCAAAAATTTGAAAGACCATCTGATTAGATCATCCTTAGAAACCCCACTACAAACCACGCGATCATTGCAATCAACCTGGGGCTTACCCGAGGTTAAAGGACATTTCAAATGCGGGAACTGTGTAGCATGCGCATTCACATTGAACACTAAGACTTTTGAACATGCAAACGTGAAACACACGCTGGAATTTTTTGCCAATTGTAACACGAAAAATGTTGTGTACTGCATACAATGTCCTTGCGGTTTGCCCTATATTGGGCAAACACAGCAACCAGTGAAGGCTCGAATAGGACAACATCGTAGCAGAATTAGAAATTCAGTGCCTAATGCCCCCTTGGTCAGCCATTTTTCTAACAAAAATCATACGGCAGATGATATTACATGGCAAGTAATAGAAAAAGTATCCATCCCACCCAGAGGAGGAGACCTGGCTCAAATCCTTCAACGAGTAGAATGTCGCTGGATTGAACGCACCAATTCTATCATTCAGGGGTTAAACTCTGCTGAAGAATGGCGTGGTTTTATCACCACACTTAGTGCCTAACCTCCATCATGTGCAGCAGCGCGCTTGCCACCCCTTACTGAAACAGCACCCGTCTCGGTCCTTATTGATGGGATCTGTAAACACAGCATTTAGTTTTTCTATCTAATGTTTCACTTCATTTGTAGCTATTTGCCATCCCCTGCCCTTCCCTCCATTATCTACACTACCATTCTATTCTTTCTCTTCTCAAAACCCACTCCACTCCACCCTGAGTCATCAGCCATCCCCTGCCCTTCCCTCCATTATCTACACTACCACATTTATGGTTTATCCGGCCAACAATTTCTCAATTTTTACTTCTACTCTTTCTCTTCTCAAAACCCATTCCACTCCACCCTGAGTCATCAGCCATCCCCGGCCCTTCACTTCACGGACTGTATCACCACTTGTATGCTCCTTTGTATGCTCCTCTATATTTTCCGTTACTGGTAACTTCCACCACATTCTGTGCAGCCCCGCTATTAGGCTTGTTATCCTATTGCACGTAGAGAATGCCACAGCATTTCTCAGGGGTCCACACAAACAAACACACAATTTATTTATTTTTATTTATTTTTTATTATTTCTTATTTATTATTTATTATTTACTATTATTCTTTATTTCTATTTTCCCTCCTCCCTCCATACTTTCTGATTTTTAAATTCGACCCACCACATCCACCAGTCTTTTGTTTATTTCTATTTTGGCACACAGATCCATAGAGCAGATAGGTATTCTGGATCATGTAGCCATGCCTGACTCACCATTTTTTGGCGGGAACTTTTGCTTATCCATTGCTAGACAACTACTATCCTGTTGTTATCGCACCAAACAGGGAGACGGACGCTCCACTGTTCCAGCAGCACTCGGGGGACAAACACCGGCTATTTCAGCTTATCCAAGGTACGAACAGCCCTGACCTCAATGCCCTTGGTTCTACATTTAAGACCTTGGTTATTTATCTAGCGCCCGTCCTCATTATTACTATTTTCTTATTTTAGAGCTCCACTTGTTATTTCCTTGGCGTTCATTGCCCATATACGAAGCAATCGCCTGCAGCTTAGATCGGCTATTCTGCTGATCAGCCAGAGAAACCCACATGGGTAAGCTTTTTCTTAAATGCAACATTGCAGCTACCCGCCAATACCCCACAATCATTTGCTAGGAATTACATTTTTGCTTTTGACATTTTCGTTTTTCACATACAGTTCTTGTACCTTGTGAATATCAAGTGCCCCGAGTAACGCTGAGATAGCCAGGCCCTGCCATCCTTTCTGCCTAACACTACCCTCACAAGGGGTAAGTTCTTGTGGCTTGTTCTTGTTATAAACATTATCCATGCTACCACATCTTGAATCTACTATTAAACATTAGCCATGCCATTGTACACTGATCTAACTATTATGCATTTATTACCTTTCACAGTGCCCGGCCGGGTCCCTGTGAGTTTTTTCTTCACTTATTTCACGGTGACACTGCTTTTCACATTAGGCAGTGCAGGCCTCCCCTCAGGTACGCTCCCTCCCTTTTCAGAAGCCTTTACCTCCAATTTTGCAAGCCACTGCCTTGGCCACACACTGACAGTATCCTCCCATTTCTCTTAGGTGTCCCTACATCCTTTAGGTCCTGAAGAGACCCTGTACTTCAGATAGGGTCGAAACATCGTCGACAATTAACAAAGGCGAACTATTATCAAACACTTATGATTGTATAAAGTGTTGTCCAATTGATTTTGAATTATTTAATGGTCGCCAAAATGTTTTCAAGTGAAACCTTGTACATATGTCACGTATTATGTCAATATTTGTTTAGGTTCCAATGTTTTTTTCACTGGGACACCGTTCACTATTTGTAATCATTGTTTGTTGTATAATCATATTGTGATTCTCAAGCCCTATGTATATATTGTTTATTTCATTTATTTATTATATAAACGAAAAAAAATTCACATTGACTATTCCCTCAGTGTCAGTGGCCAGCTTTCTTTTTGACATCCTACTAACCCTGTATATTGC